>JAKTXQ010000015.1:11090-57055 GCA_030582995.1 Candida maltosa
AATAATGAATTGGAAGAACAATTTCTTAATTCTTTAGAAACTGAATTAGATAAAGTTTACTCCTTCACTAAAGTCAAAAATACTGAAGTCAATAGAAGAATTAAAGAATCTGAAAGTTTTGTCTTTGAACTTGTTGATTATTTGGAAATTTCTCGCAAAACACGCTAATGATGCACCATACCCGTGAATGAAAACAAGATGTTTAGTTGGTTTTTCTTTATCGTGAATAATCTTAAATCCAACTTCATTGATAAAATTATCTTTGTCATCGAGCGGTACTTTTTTAAATTCAGTGATTATTTTGGAATTTTCTTCTAAATGGGAAGGTATCATCAAATCAACTAACTCTTTCTGTAACGTTTCAAGTCTTTTGGGAGATAATGATTTCCACCATATTTCAATTCCGGATTTCCATGGAAGCTTTTTGCGGATAGTTTTAGTTGGAGAATAAGTTTTCGGAAGAACGAAGTTTGTTTGATTTTTGAAATGAATAAGTCGAAAGAATGTTCTATTCATTATGACCTGTCATAAAGAATAAAGAAAAAAAGAAATTAAGTAACGGTAATGAAATAAGAAAAAAAAAATTTTTTTTACTGTGTACTAATTTAAAAAAAACGTTTTTTATTATTATTATATTTCCGTAAATTGTGGAGAAATGACATGAAAAAGAAATAATAAAAATATGCACAGACAAAACTAGTTCAACTTAAACTTAGCTTTCCAATTGGTTCCACTACTTGAACCTTCTTCCATATCATAACTTTTCTCAGAAACTCGTTTACGGCCCACCAATTCTTCATCGAATGATTCAACGTCCGGCCATTCTTCAAACCACCCTTTTTCGAAAAACCCAATATTTTTAGTTCCTCCCGGGACCGGGAAAAAGTAACACAAGATAGAATAAACGATCCAAGCGGTAAAAAAACCCATAAAGAAATTCAATCGATAAACTTTAGTGGCACCAATAGGAACTTCACGAGCGCCAGTGGCCCCCACAAATCCAACTATGTTTGGTAATATCCCACAAATATAAGCGGCAAAAGCTCTCCAATTAACCCCAATTTTATTATACCTGTAAAGCGAATACTTTGTTGGATCCTGTTTATCAGACAATGTGTACAAATCAATGACTTTAAGATATCCTCTTCTGATAAAAAAATAATCGCAGGCAACAACACCAGCAACGGAAGAAAGGAAAACAGCATAGGCAGATAAGTAAGTGGTGAATTTGGATGATGAAGATATTAATTTCCAAGGACAAACGGCTAATGCTAAGAATGCACAAAGATAGCTTCCTCTTCTGATGTTTAAGAATCGTGGCAACAATGCAGCACAGTCTGTTCCAAACGATAAAGAATTTGCAGAAATGTTGGTACCTAATTGTGCCAAGGCAAAAGCTGCAGAAAGGAAAAACACCCCAGCACGATTACCAGGCGTGTAATCATCCAAAAATGTCTTCAAGACATCCAAAGGTGACCAATATGCTTCACCGTACATTGCTTGGGATGCTGAAGTCACCAAAATACCAATCAACGAAGTTAAGGAAAAACAAATAGGAATGGATAAAGTGTAGACTAAATATTTCATTGCAAATGAAGGTTGTTTGGCAAAACGGGAAAAATCTGGTGCATTAATAATCAACGTACAGAAATTGGCAAGAGATGTAAAAGTAGATTCAACAAATGCCCATGCCAAATCTGAACCTTCAACGGTTGCCTTTTGACGAAACACCGGACCGACACCACCAGCTTTGACAATTGTCCAAATTAAGAAAGCTATACCAGCAACAGGTACGACATATGCTTTGACGGTGAATAAATGTCTGATTTTGTGTGGTTGAAACCAAAGGAATGGCAATTCAAATAACCAAAACAAGAAAATCCCTAAAAATTGGAAGGTCGACAAGTCTTTGTCGCCAATACCATCATGGATTCTTTCAGGAAGGTTTTTGCCAAAGATGGAATGCAACATCAATTCGAAAGTTGGTCCAGCAATAGCAGTTTGTACAGCGTACCAAATACATGCCATGAAAACTCTATTCAAAACTGGCCACAACGAACCGTAAATACCAAATGAAGCTCTAATAGATACTGGGAATGAAATATGATATAAGGTCCCTACTCTTGCCCCAATACTGACGAAAATCCCACATAATGCATACCCTAACCAAACACTTAACCATGTCTGCCACCAATTCATTCCACCAGCTTGGATACCTGTGGCTGCAATTTGCCAAGTGTTTATATTAAACGAATCTGAAATCCAAAGAAAAACATAATTGTACCATGACCATTGTCTTCTTGCTTCTTCCACTGGTCGTAAATCGTAATTATAAAGAAACATTTGTGCCGTGGATAAATTTCCTCTTGGTTGAACTTCCAATGTTCGAGTTAATTTCTGCCAAAATGTCATTCGCTTTTCTTCTGGTTTATCTTCATCGGAGACGTCAACAATTACTTCATCTTCATAGATCTGGGTAGATACATCTTCATCTTTCACCTTTTTCACCGAAGTTGGTTTTTGGTGCAGCATTTTTTAGTTGTGAAAGTCATGAGAACGATGGGATTTTTTTTTTTAAGGAAAAAAAAAAACTTGCAAATCTTCTAAAGTATTTATAGTTGGAAATTTTTTTTTAGTTAGACCTTTGTCCTCCCCATCTTTTAATTTAAAAAATTTTTTTCACTCGCTCTAGTTTTCTCTCTCTCTTTTTTTTCTAGTCATCGTACCCAATTTACGCATAAAGTAGAGATGAGATAATGGAACGGCAGCTGACTCAAGTCTTAATTTGTCTTTGTGATAAGAAACTGAGATAAGAATGCGAAAAAAAAAAATAATAAAAAATAAATTACTTTCTTTGGCCGTACCTCAATATTGATGTTACATTGGGTATGTTTTAAGGAGTATTATAACGTTGTAATGTATTCTATGTCAAATAATCAAAGTGACAAACTAATCTTGGTTGTTGCCCCAGTCACAAGGTCACATGACAATAAGAAAAATTTCATTTTGTGTAGTTTACTAATATGTAGGTAAAATAATTAAAATCATACTATTAAACGTATTTATTTATTACACTCCACTTTTATAAATTTTACTATCATCTAAATTTTCATACCTTTCAACACCATGATGAACTTCATGACCAACCAACTCTTCATCGAAAGTCTCCACATCAGCCCATTCTTCATACCATCCTTTTTCAAATGGTGCAAAATCAGCGGCACCAGTGTCAATTGGAGATATGTAAGATAAAATGGAGTAAATTATCCAGGCACTGCAGAATCCCATAAAGAAATTCAATCGGTACACTTCTGTAGCACCAATAGGAACTATATGGGTACCAGTAGCACCAACAAACCCAACGATGTTTGGCAAAATACCACAAATGTAAGCAACATAAGCTCTCCAGTTCACTCCGATTTTGTTGAATCTATAAATAGATTCTTGTGACACATCTTGGGGATTGGTTAAAGAATATAAATCAAGAAGTTTAAGGTACCCTCTTCTAACATAGAAGTAATCACAAGCGACGACACCAGCAACTGAAGAAAGGAACACGGAATAAGCAGACAAATAAGTGGTGAATCTTGATGAAGATGAAATCAACTTCCATGGACAAATTGCAAGAGCCAAAAATGCACAGATGTAACCACCTCTTCTAATGTTTAAGAATCTTGGTAATAATGCTGAACAATCAGTACCGAAAGATAAAGAATTGGCAGAAATATTAGTACCCAATTGAGCTAAAGCAAATGCAGCGGAGATGAAAAACACACCAGCACGATTTCCTGGAGTATAATTGTTTAAGAAAGTTCCTAAAACGTCCAATGGTGACCAGAATGGTTCCCCATACATAGCTTCAGACGCGGAAGTAACTAAAATACCAATTAATGAAGTTAACGAAAAACAAATTGGGATCGACAACGTGTACACCAAGTATTTCATACCGAAAGATGGCTGTTTAGCGAAACGTGAGAAATCAGGAGCATTGACAATCAATGTGGCAAAGTTAGCCAATGCATTCATAGTTGATTCAACAAAAGCCCACGCTAATTCGGATCCTTCGACTTTAGCTTTTTGATGCACAACGGGACCAATACCTCCTGCTTTAACAATGGTCCATACTAAAAATCCAATACCAGCAACAGGAACAATGTATGCTTTAACAGTAAACAAGTGTCTAATTTTGTGAGGTGGGAACCAGATAAAAGGTAATTGGAATAACCAGAATAAGAAAATCCCTAAAAATTGGAAGGTGGATAAATCGCTGTCACCAATACCGTCGTGGATTCTTTGTGGGAGATTCTTACCAAAAATAGAATGTAACATAAGTTCAAAAGTTGGACCAGCAACTGCGGTTTGAACTGCATACCAGATACAAGACATAAACACACGGTTCAACACCGGCCACAAGGAACCGTAGATACCAAACGATGATCTCACGGCAACAGGGAAAGAAATGTGGTACATGATACCAACTCTAGCACCAATACTGACAAATATACCACATAAAGCATACCCCAACCAGACACTCAACCAGGTTTGCCACCAGTTCATCCCACCTGCTTGAATACCAGTAGCAGCAATTTGCCAAGTGTTTATATTGAATGAATCAGCAATCCAGAAGAACACGTAGTTATACCAGGACCATTGTCGTCTTGCTTCTTCAACAGGACGTAAATCATGGTTGTAAAGGAACATTTGTGCAGTAGACAAATCACCTTTTGGTTGCACTTCTAAAGTTTTCACCAACTTTTGCCAAAATGTTAATGGTTTTTCATCTTGAATGTCAACACTTGAAGCATCTTGTTCTACTTCAACAGAAGTTACCGTTTGAAGCTTATCTTTCATATTTGATTGTTTTTTAAGGAAAGGATTGAAAAAAATTTTAGCAATCTAACTAGGGGATTTTCTCCACATTTTATAATAAAGTTATATTCTTGGGATTCATTTTTGCAATGCCTTGTGCAACAGTAAATAATGTGAATCATCTCATAACGCATATGTGCCTCCAATTTAGTTCCCACAATGGTTGCTTTATTCGCGAATTAGATGCAGGAATTTTTTTTTAAATTTTTTTTTTTTTTTTTTTCTCAAATTATTCGCCGTTTAATTTAACTGATAACAAATTGCTAAACTGTGTAAGAAAGCTTGAAGTTCTGTTTTGTAGCACAAATTAAGTTGTTATAATTGCTTTGATCTCCAAAAAATATACGATGATTGTTCCTTTTTCAGTTACCGTAGACCAATACACCGTTTGGTTGACTTTTCTTACTCCCTTTTTTTACTTCATATTGATTGATTTATGGTGGTAGAGTCAACAGTTGTGATTCTTTTCCTCCACTGTGGTGTTGTTTGATTGTTTGTTCATTATCAGTTGTTGATCACGGAAAGACCCGATATCAGGAAAAATTGTCTTGATTATTTTTGTGCTTATCACGCCGCGACCTACCTTAAATCTATAATCTGTTTCTGGAACGATAAATTTCGGGAAGATCCTTGATTAGTTATTGTTTCTTTTAGTTTGTACTGATAAATATCAATCGTATCTCTATCATAAAATGGTTTCCTATTGGTAAATATCCCGATCATCAAATGAGGTGATGATGTCGGAAGCGTACGTCGCTTATGTAGGTCACCGCTGTTTTGAAAACGTGGATTATTTCACTTAACACAGTAAATGATGTCTGTTAGACTGTGAATTAACTGGACATTTCTTGAGTTGCCATGCTCTCCAACGGTGTTATTACTCCATTCGGTAATCATTAAAGTTATTTTTTTTTTCGTTTTCCTCGTTACTTTTTTTCCGCTTCCGTAGTTGTAAATTGTGACATGTATTAATTAGCGACCACCAATTTTTTTTTTCGCTTTCTTCTTCTTCTTACTAATATAATGCCTGACAACCTATAAACTTGACAAAACAACAACAAGAGAACCATCACATATGTCTTCACCAACGGCATTCCCCTATAGTAACTCACCAAATGTCTATACAGGTTCCAAACTGTCGCAACATCTACCTCCTCGTAATGGATCAGTTGCCTCCAGCTCAGCCAATCTACAACCTCATTTTTCTAATCCTAATGATTTCATCACTTATATCATACCTGATTTCAATGCTGTCAAGTATTTCCAAAAAGAGTTTATCGCATCTAATGAATTTCATGTTATTGAAGAATCCGAAGCCACCGGTTTTGAAATATATCTAGTGGAACAATGGGTCAATGATCGTAATGTTGGATCTTTGATCACCACGTTTACCGGTAATGAATCTTCCAAAGTGTCAGTAATAAGATTCACCATTATAAAAAAACCTGCCAAATATTATCCGCTTCGATTTCAAGAATATTTAAATGAATTAATTCAAAATCATTCAAGAATGAAGCGAATGGAAAAGGAAAGACCGAAAAATATTCATAGTAGAACCAGCAGTGCAGGTGAAGTTCTTACAATGTCCAAAATTACCAGTACGAGTCTACCACCAATAAAGAGAGAAAATTCCGCTGGTGATTATACAAGCGAAGTCTGTTTTGTCACAAATCTCACGTCATTGCCATCAACATTGAATCTTATTCCTATCCCTACTGGTGACGTTAGACTTGTTGAAAGTGCATTCTATATTAATTCAAATTTGAAGAAACTAAACTGTACAGGGAGATCGCTTTCCATGATTACCAACAAAATCTCTGATGCTTCGGAAGACAAGTTCCGTCAAATGTACAAAATTTACAACCCAAAAGTGCCCGTAACCTTTGCAGTAAAAGAATTGGTGAACATTATTCAGACATGTTTGTTTTATTTTGATTTGTTAGATGCAAGGTATTGTGATGGATTGTTATGTGCCAAAACAGAGGAAGCACTTATGAATTGGTGGAACTTGATTGGATTACCTCATTTTAATGTCAAACCGAACCCAGTTAATGGTATTTTGCCAGCACGAACTGTGGCAGCTGTTATAAGTTTAATCTTAAGTATAAGAATGAGAATACAAATACTTGGAAGTTCAGATGTACCAAAAGATCCATTAGATTTTGAAAATTTCATGATTGCTATTGGTCAATTCCAAAGACAGTTCAAATTGGACAAAACAAGAAAATTAGATATGGAAACGTTGAATAAAATGTTTACCGTAACCAATGCTAGATTATTACCAGAGAAAAATACCAACTATTTTTATTCATCTGCTTATAATGATTCGGCTGATTTTGATCCAAAAGAATATGATTTGGTGGCGCCAACTAACACTTCCAAAGCTCCATCAGTTAGTACTACACCACAAAAGAGGAAATATGGGAAAGAATTTAAAAAATTAACTAATGTCATGAAATATTCCGTGCTGAATTCAAGCAACAAAGATTTGGATGACATGCCAGTTCCACCAAAAGCTTCTTCCGGGAGAATTAGAAATAAAATCGCCAAGTTTGCTGATAATGTTTCTCCGCTTGATGTTGAAACGTTAGATTTAGAGTATTTGGTTAAGAATAATTTAACTGGTAAAACTTTGTTTAGACTATTTTACGGTGTTCAAAGTGGACATGGTTTTGTCTATAATGACAAATTACCTGAACATCCTAATGAAAAAAGTAACCATTCAACACCTCATCATCCACATCTTCATTTCCAAAAACATCGAAGTGGTCGTTCGTTTGTTGACGATGCTAGTTCGAAACAATATGCATTTGAAAGTTTGAGAGATAAAATTGCCCAAACACAAGAAGTAATGATTCAAAGTGATCCATCGAAATATACTCGTGGATTTAGTAGAATGAAACTTGGTCTTCAAGGCAGGAAAAATTTGTTGACAGATTTTAAACCTGAGAATAGTAATACTAATACGCTTATGGTCACGGGGGATAATGGATCCACCAAAGCTATTGAGACATCTGAAATGGTTGATTCCTTTTTGCAGATATCTGCTGATAATGTTTCGTGTTCGGAAAGTTTAACTTCAAATACAAATTCCATTCCACCACAATGTTCCAATACGGAAAGCGATTTCAAGCATCCTATTTCTAAATTCAAGCATAATTTGAATAGAAGAAATTCGTATCCGTTTTTATTTGATCAACATGAAGAAAATTTGAATACGTTAGTTATTTCCAAAAATGATACTGATATTATTACTACCAGAATTGATCGGTTAACGAAAAGAAGGGCTTTCAGTTTTTCAAATGTTGAAGATACAATATTACTTAGAAGTGTACCAAATATTGGCACAATGACCAAGTTTTCTCAATCGTATCTTGAAAATATTCATGGGTTGATGAAATACCAAGACTTGAGAATGTATCATCTCAAAACTGAAAAGAAAGTCCAATCACGAGTCACTAATGCAAGTTTGGATAAATCTTATCAAATGATGAATTTGGAGTTGATTAAATTGAAAAACCTCAAGAGCCAAATGACTACGAACAAAACTAGAATTTTGGATGAAGGTTTGAAAGAAGATTTAAACCATAATATGAAACTTCTAACCACCACCATTGATCGATTGTTTTATGAAACAAGAATTGTTACTAAGAGAATTAATGAATTAGAGGAAAACCTCAAACTATACGAGATGAAATTGAATGATGATTGCAATCGAAGAATTAAAGAATTAATAGACAATGTTCTTCGCCTGAATCAATTTAAAGAAGTTTATGATGATCTTGAAGAACGGAAAGAAATTGCCTTCAAGTTGACTGGTGATAAAAATTACTTTGATAACAAGGTTGAAGTTAAACCAATTGGACTTTTAAGAATGATTATTACTTTTTTCTACGAGTTGTTACTTTGTCTTTTCCAATTATTCCATTTCAATAGAGATAATATGAACCTTGATCGTATACGAGAAAGTTGGGCTAAATTAGATCCTAATAGATCAATTATCAAAACAGCATATTCGTATATTGGTCGTGAACCATCCAAAGACAGTGTTGCATCTGCCGACCCTAATTAATATATATATATTTAGGTTGTTTTGTCACAAGAATCTTTCGTTAGTTTCGTTTCAAGTTTAGTTATTTTGGAATGTAATTCTTTTTGATTTAGTATTAGTTGATCTCGTACTGGTTTTATTGTATGAGTGACAAACGTTTCAATATCTTTTTTAATATAAGCTTCTTCTTCGACTCGAATTGACTCTCGTGCCAACAAGTAATCTTTAACAGAATCAATGATTTCTTGGTTTTGACTAATAAGTTCTATCAATCGATCAGATAAGAAGTCTTGTTTCTGTATACTCATGACCAATTTCAACCTCCTTTGTTCAAGTTGTCGTATTTCGTCATCTTCTTCATTATGTTGTAGATTTGGTTCAGCCGGTTCCTCTAGCAATTCATCATATTTTTCAGGTGGAACCAAATCTTTTGATAAGGACTGTAGTTTTGAAATATGTTCTGCTGAATCATTAACTTTCTGAGTCAAGTTCAGTACCAAATTGGAAATTGCCAGTAGGTCGTCGTATGATTTCTCCATGATTGATATAATGTGTTGTTGATAATGAAAATGCTAGTGTGATTACCAATTTTTCTTTGTTGGTTGATCTTTACAAAAAATTTTGGACGTGTTCTTTTTTCCCATTCTGGTCCTGACCATTTTTCTTTTTTTTTTTTCAGAAAACCAAACAACCGATAATTTAAGTTCAACTTTGGTATTTCCATCAATATAATATAATATCATATAATAATACAAAATGGTGACAATTGGGAACGCACATGACGATTTGATTCATGATGCAGTATTAGACTACTACGGCAAAAGATTAGCAACTTGTTCATCCGACAAAACCATCAAAATATTTGATCTTGAAGGCACAGATAATTATAAATTGACAACCACATTAACAGGACATGAAGGTCCAGTCTGGCAAGTATCCTGGGCACATCCTAAATTTGGATCAATATTAGCCTCATGTTCATACGATGGAAAAGCATTGATCTGGAAAGAACAACCTGAAACTCAACAATGGTCAATCATTGCTGAACACACAGTTCATCAAGCAAGTGTCAATTCAGTATCTTGGGCTCCTCATGAACTTGGTGCGGTTTTATTATGTACATCAAGTGATGGTAAAGTTTCCGTAGTGGATTTCAACGATGATGGTACTACTTCTCACGTAGTATTTGATGCCCATGCCATTGGTGCCAATTCTGCCACTTGGGCCCCAATATCCACTTCATCTAAAGATCCAGCTACTTTAAAACAACAAAGAAGAATAGTTAGTTGTGGGTCCGACAATTTGGCCAAGATTTGGAAATATGACCCAGCAAACAATACTTATGTTGAAGAAGCAAAATTGGAAGGACACACAGATTGGGTGAGAGATGTTGCTTGGTCTCCTTCTAATTTAGTCAGATCATACATTGCTACTGCTTCACAAGACCGTACTGTCATTATCTGGACTCAAGATAAAGATGGTAAATGGCAAAAACAACCATTAACTGATGAAAAATTCCCAGATGTTTGTTGGAGATGTTCTTGGTCATTGTCCGGAAATATCTTGGCTGTTTCCGGGGGTGATAACAAGGTTAGTTTATGGAAAGAAAACTTACAAGGCAAATGGGAATCTGCTGGTGAAGTAGATCAATAGAGCATGTTAAGTAGAAACTAATATCTCTAAATGTACATTATTATAATTCGTTAACTACAGCTTCGACAATCTTTTCGACATCTTTAGATGCTTCATCTGCAGCTTCTAAAACTTCGTCATGACTTGCCATACCTTCATCTAATGCAACAGGGTTTTCATCAAACGCACTAGGTGGTTTTTCACCAACTCCTGCGTTAGTGATCAATGACAATGCGAGTACTTTTAAACCAGAATGACGAGCAACAATGACTTCTGGAACAGTTGACATACCAACGGCATCACCTCCTAATAATCTGATCATTCTAACCTCAGCTCTACTTTCAAAAGTTGGACCTGCTGCAAAAAAATAAGTACCTTCATAAATTTTTCTGGTAATCCCTAACTTATCTCTAGCAGTAGTGATGAACAATTTACGTAAATCATAATCATATGCATCGGAAAGTGGTTGGAATCTTGGTCCAAACTCACTCAAATTTGGTCCTCTCAAAGGATGATATCCTGCCAAACCTGGGAAATTGATATGATCTTCAATCACCATTAAATCACCCGGTTTGAATTCGGAATTGACTCCACCGGCAGCGTTGGTGACAATAACACTGGAAATCCCTAACACTTTAGCGATTCTAACTGGGAAAGTGGTTTCTTGGAAAGAGTACCCTTCGTAAAAATGTAATCTTCCAACCATGCACATAACTGGGACTTTATTTTCTCCAATTAATCCAAACACTAATTTACCAGCGTGTCCTGGGACAGTGGAAGTTTTGAATCCTGGGATTTGTGAATATGAGATTTCGAGTTTAGGTTCATCGTGAAGAATGTCAGCAATTCCTCCTAACCCTGATCCACAAATTATCATCACTCTAGGTTCGGATAATTCTGGGAATTTACTAATTTTGTGCTTGATTATATCACTTGCATGATTAATTTGTTTGATGTATTCTTCTGGAGGGATGTTTTCAGCCATTGTTGGTAATAATGAATGAATGTATAGTAAGAAGAAGAAGAGAGAGGAGAGATCAGTGAATTTTTTTAAAAAAAAAAAATCTCGACGTGATGATCGATGGTGATTGTTGGAGAAACGGCATTTTTGAGTAGACGGAAAAATTTATTTTTACTTGGCGAGATTTATCTATTATTACATTTCTATATACAAAAACAAGGATTACCATTCTGGCCACCATTCTGGAACGTTCACTTTAATCCCAATTGCTTGGTTACCTCCATCAAGTGATGGCATTTCAAGTTTGTAAAGTTGATTTTTCTTAATATCTGAAATGGAGAATACGGCTAAACCAAGGTTGTCATCTACAGCTAACAATTTCCCAACTGAAGTTTTTCTCTTTCTAACTGATTTGCTAAATGGATTGAAAACTTGATCTTCTTTTGGTTCTTCTTGTTCTGGGGTAGTATCATTAAGTGGGGAGATTTCTAATTTAGTTAAGGCTGATTTGGGGATTTTATTTAATTCTCTAATAGCATTGACATCTTCGAAAAACTCGACTGGGAATATTCTTTTTCTAATTGTCCCATTGTTGTATGATCTAATTGTTAATTCTTGACCAACATAACATCCTTTATCTAACGATAAGCCATTTACAAAATCCAAATTACATTCAAATGGTAACAAGGATGTATCTTTTGGTGCATCATGGGTTTCAAATAACCCGGATTGGAATCTTCTCTTTGTTAGCACATCTTCACTGACATTGATGACATCAAACTCTTGCTTAAACAGGTCAGAAAAAACTGAATCAAGTGGTATACCTTCATCTCCCATCACTGAAATTGGTTCATTTGTAATAAATTTAACTCCAAAATTAGGTATACGATTATCAATGGCAAACCCTAATATATTTTTTGCGATATTTTTGCTGAAGAAGAGTTCATTCTTTATGAACGAATTTGCATCTTGTAAAGCTGTAACTGGGTCTGGACTCATAAAATATTGTGTTTGTATGTTTTCCAACCATTCATCAAACTCTGCCGTGTCAGTATAGTAATAATATGAATAAAGTTTCTTTTCTGGGGTTATATCCACTTTAGCACTTAGTTTATGTAATTTTAACAACATCATTAGTTGTGACAGTATCTGTGAATCCACTTCTAATATATATCCAGGTCCTTTTATTTCGTTATCAAACACTCCATCGACATTCTGAAATGGGTCTGGGTAAAGAAAACAATCTGAAAATACTCTTCCCTTGGAGTTTAAAATCATTGAATTGATTCCGGAACGGGTGACGGTTATATTCATATCTGGATCATAAATATCTTCATGAATAATCCCATAGTTTTTAGAAACATCTATTATTTCTGTTAAATTGATGTTTCGATTTTCTGAATCACTGATTGTATGTTGCTTCTTCTTCACTATATCAGGAAGCATACGTGAAGTTATCAACCCATTGAGAAATCTGGTGGCATCTGGCCCTCGTATTCTGACAAGTGACTTGGATAGTTGAGAGATCCCTGAAGTAGCAATTGACATAGTTTGTTGAATTTGTAAAGAGAAATGGTAAGCAATTCCGGAAAAACGAAAAGAACAAAAAAAATAAAAAAAAATTCTAAAACGGTTATATTTCAGCTTTACAAATATCCAATAGCAGAACTGGCAAAAGTCACAATTTATAAACGTTTTATTCAATGATCTCTATATATATACAAAATTTACTTTTTTGAAAACTCTTCTAATAACTTATCCTTATAAAAATAATGCATAAATTCCGTAGGTTTTGGTTGGTTCGGACGATTCACAAGTAATACCGGAACATCGTAACAGTATTCTTCAAACCATTCTTTGTTCTTAGGATCCATGATATCTATCGTTTCCAAGTTGATTTTGGTTTCAGCAAGTTCAGGTAATTTTAATGTATCATGTAAGATATGTCTCGCATTTGAACACAACATACAGTTATCTTTTGTGAAAAATGATAGGTTGATTTGTGAGTTGATTCTAGAGTAAGAGAAGAATCTCTTGGATATGTTGAAAGTTGTCCTCATAAAAGATATTGTGTAGATTCTGTAGACTATGTTGGAAAGTTATTGAAAAAAAAAAAATTTTTGGAATAATTTTTTGATGCGGATATCGGAGATCTAAACGGTTTTTTTAGACAGATAGTTTAAGGTGTTATTTTACACTGATGTATGCTGATTATTGATTCTTCTCTTTTAAGTACAAACTTCTAGATGATTGTTATGACCAAAACCAAAAAAATAAGTTGTTTCCAAACAAAAAAGAAAAGCCCAACGCGGGGCTCGAACCCGCAACCTTTTGATGACTATTATTTCTAAGAGTCAAATGCTCTACCGATTGAGCTAGCCAGGCTGTCTAAAATCTTCAATGTATGTCAACGCAGGGCTCGAACAAGCGAGCTTTGCATTACAAAAGCAACTCTCTACCGATTGAGCCACTCAGATTTTTTGTTGGTTTGTTGCCTCCCAAACACAGCTTTCTCATTTCATATCACTTGACTTACTTAACTCCGAAACTTCTTGAAATCGCCATCTACCAAGTGTAAATAAATCATTGACGTCTTATAATATCATATATCATCATAATTTACCACTACCACATTTTTCCATGCCAAAAAATCGACTTTGATTTTTGAGTGAATTTCCGCTTACGTAATAACGGCATGTTTGTCAACTCGTGAAACATCAATTTCCCACCCTAATTCTCCAAATAAAATGGATATTTAGATATCCATATGTCATTATGTGTATCACATATCCTCTATTGTCAATTTGACGCAACATTTCACATTTTTGTAAAAATTTTGTAACAAATCTTCAAGAAAAAAATTACACCACTAAAAAATTTCTTAAAACAAATTTATATTATTACACATTTTTTTTAAATACTTATACAAAAAACAACAATAAAAAGTTTAATACTTTGGACTTTGATTCATTGATGAATAAAGTTTACTTTGTGAAGATCCACGTCTAAGATTCATTAATTCATGAGCCGCACCACGTTCTTTATCTTCACGGTCATTGAATACCGGTGATAATGCCTGATATGGATTGTAATATTGTGGTAACGGTAAACTATTTTTTCTCAGATTTTCTTGACCTAACGTATTTGGCAACAATGTTGAAGTTGGTGAAGCAGCTGAGGAAAGGGGAAGAGACGGAAGTGATACTTGGTGCTGTAATGGTACCGTTTGTGGTTGTGGTTGCTGCTGTTGCTGCTGCTGTTGTTGCTGTTGTTGTTGTTGTTGGTCATTATGGACATGATGATGGTGATGGTGGATGATTGTACTTGGTTGAGGAATTCCATCTACTTTTTGTTTTTTGAGCATTTGTTCATAAACATCTTCCGATTTGTATTTTACAAATTTCAAAATCTTCAAATACTTCAAATCTTCATCCAAATTCTCATCATCCCAATCAATGGTCTTATAATAGTGACGATTTTTATTATCATTGTCGTCACCTTCATCATCTGATCCATATTGATGGTGACGCAAAATATCATCTTTCAAGTCATCATTCATTAATTTTTTATATAACTTATCTTCTTGATGATTTTTAGTCCCTGGTTTATAATTAATAAACAATTTGAGGAATAAATCAACTGTTTTCCCCAACAACTCAAAAGATTGACTAATTTTATTCCATTCTTCCGGTCTCTTGATAAACTTCATTTGACAGATAAGTAGGTACACCATTTGTAAAACCATAGATTTTTTCAAATTGATACATGTTAGGGACAAGGCGTTTAGCATGGTGTTAAATGGTGAGATTGGTATTTCTCTGACAATTTTCTTAACATTATTTGCAGCATTATTTGGATTATGTTTACGACGTTTGACGGAAAAATCATTTATAACAAATCCATCTTCATCGACATCTAAACCCAAACTATCCATAACAATTGAGTTTGAAGCAACTATTGGTGAATTAAGTTTCTCTTGTGCTTTACTAACATGTTCAAATATCAACAAGAAATAGTGCAACACGTCACTTGACAAATTATAGATTTTTTGGTAATATTCAAAAGTCAATTCTCTCTCCACTGTGAAGTTTAAATAATTAGTTGTTCTGATCAACATATAATGGAAATTCAACTGTAATTTGATTAAATGAGAAGCAGTGTGAATATCAGGTAACCCAACGTGATAATAATGCATCAACCCTTCACGAGATAACGCATCATTATTCATATCAAAGTAAAGATCATTTTCAATGATATTGACTAAATCTGGTAATCCTAATTCCATCAATGGCAATAAGGAAATTTTCTTATTTTTCAAAGAATATCTCCATTCTGACAAATTTTTATCAATCATTACAAACTGATTGTAATTATAATTCAAATTCCCATCATTACCATCACCATCATCTTCATTTAAAATCAAATCCAATCTATGAGGACCCGTGTGTTGGTCTCTATCCTTTTTCTTACGGTCTTGTTTTAAATATTGATAATAGTTTGGAGAAAATGATGACGGAATAATAATATTCATCAAGTTTAAAAACTCAATACTTGGTCTCAACAAAGTGTTGAACAAATCATCGTTTTCACCAAGTAATGACGACAATTTTTCCGGAGTCAATTGGAAATATCTATCAATAGTCACTGGATTAATAACGGTGGTATTCAAACTTGGCTTGAACCCAAATTTCAAATTGAAACATTTCAACAAAACTTTGAACACCCAAAAAATCTTAACTCTATTTCTTCGTTGTTGTTGATTAAGGGCCAAATCGTTAAAGAACAAATTTTTCGAATTCAAATTGATCCCTAAAATACCAATAAATGCATTGGTCAATGATGATAAAATCAAAGATTTTTCTTTGTTGTTAGTAAGCAAAGAAAAATACAAAAACAACAAATAGGTTTGGAGTTGATTGATGGAAATATGGAATCCATTAAAGTACGGTAGAAAATCGTAAATGGATTTGACAATTGACTTTTCTCTGTTGTTTATGGTATAGTGTGGATCAGCATGATTTAATAACAAATTAAGATTCAAAGTAGGATTATTAATCATCACCATGGTATAAATTTGAATCACCGTCATTAAATACTTGTTAACAATTTGATAATCATTGGTATTGGACAAATTGAAACCATTTATGGACGAATCATCGTAGGTAAAGATGAATGGATACATGGTATGGAACGCATTGTACGATTCCATAAATTGTTTATAATCAAAGATCGGGATAAAGATATTGTAATTCAAGAAAAATTGTTTGATTTGATTATCCATCTCTTTCTTGTTTTGGAATATTTTCTTGAAATTGTTAATAAGTTTGATGAATAAATCGTAGACATCATTTGGAAGAATATTAGCGTCAGCATTGTTGGTTCCAGTCAAAGGATTATAAATCAAATCCAAATCCTTATTGTTCATTTGATTATTTTTAGTAAAACTTGGATGATACAAGTA
This sequence comes from Candida maltosa, assembly GCA_030582995.1. Lineage (NCBI taxonomy): Eukaryota > Fungi > Ascomycota > Pichiomycetes > Serinales > Debaryomycetaceae > Candida > Candida maltosa. Next base: position 28,065 of record JAKTXQ010000015.1, read on the forward strand.
TGTGTTTGGATCATTCAATAAGAAATTATGGGTGTTGGTGATTTTCAAAAACGGCAATTCCAAATTGATTAATAAATGATTAAATTGAGATTCAAAATTCACATTATCATTCCCGATAATAATACCTTTATTATCAAGATTAAAAATTTGATCAATCGGATTATTAATTGGAACTGACAGATTATTCGACTGAAACAATACTTTGTCATCATCGGTAGTTGTTGTGGTGGGGATGGCGTTAGCATTATTGCCCTTTACTGGGGTTGTATTTACTGTAGATGCAAAATCACTGTAATCTTGATTAGTATTATATCCTCCTCCGCCACCTCCAATTTGTTGTTTTAATTTCAAATTTTCTTCTTCCAACTCCTTGACTCTAGTTTCCAAAAACAGCGTAAACCCTTTCGGGAAAGATTTCCTAGATAATTTGTCACTTGTTTTACATTCAACTTCCACTTTTTTACAATTATGACATGGTGATTGACCATCACATTTAATTTTTTTTATTCGACATCTATCACAAGCTTGAGATACTCTAACTCCTGATGAAGTACTGATTAATTTGAAATTATTTTTAACAGTAGCTTCATCTGGTTGCTTATTTTTTTTAGCCATCACTGCTTGTTTGTTTGTTTGTTTGTTTGCACAAAGTATTTTCTAGCTTGACTGAGGGGGGGTATTGATACACTAGGTTTGGGGGATATTATAATTGGTTTGTAACTTTTAGTTTGTTGTTATAAAAAAAGGTGATGAGGATGAAAGGTGATTCACTTTTGTTTATTTTTTTTTTCCTTGTCTCCACACGTTAATATTTATATCAAGTTTTTTTTTAGTACTGGAAAAAATCCCGGGGAAATGGAAATGACATTTTTTGGAGAAACTTTGAACCTGCCAAAAAAAAACACAGACACATTTTTTTGTCAATAATGATCAACGAAATGTACCAAACGTGATAAAAGATACTATACAGTGTTCAAGGTATTGACATTAACCTCTTGAGTAGTTTATTCTCTTCCATTTGTCAGTATTCCCACATCCTCGGATGGAAGGAAAGTATCCCAATTAGGTGAAATTCCGCTTTGACAGTTTAGTTTCACTTTAACGTTTGACTCATTTCAGGATTTTATTCGTCTTCAGGGTTGTTCACATTGAAAAACTGTATTTACGAGTTCGTTTATATCACGTGACATTAATCGGTCTTGTGATAAATTTCAATTTCTCTTTTGTTTTTTTGAGCCGAAAGGCGGAAAAGAAAAAAAAAGTCTGGGGTAAAAAAGATCGATCGTTTATTATATTTTGCTAGTCAATTTTAGTTGTTGCGAAAAACCTTTATCTTCATACCACCAATTGACTGCCAATTCCATTCTATTTAAATCTAAACTATCACTGATAACTTTCCATAACATACCGACTAAAAACTTTTGTTCTTGTATATCACTTCTTGTAATCAAGTCCCATATTTTATTTAACCAATTAATAAACACACTCAAAGGGAAATACGGAATTAAATTAATCAATGATACAATACCTGCTTCTCGAGCCGTTTCTGGAGTTAATCTATTTTCAAATTCATATTTTTTAGGTTTTGGTAAGAATTCTTTAATTAATTTGTCTGCTGGGGGTTTAGCTTTATTTTCATCAATTACATCTTCAGATACTTTTCCGTCTTGTTCCAAAGTATTCAAAGTACTTTGTGCATCTATTTCACTGATTGGTTGAGCAGAGTTAAACAACGGACCTCCTTCACTTTTCGTCTTGATAGGCACACCTGGTGGAATCATGGAAAATCTATTCAATAAAAATGTAAAGAAATTTTCTGCCGAGTTGCTAAACACCGACGGACTTTGTTGGTAATTAATTGGGTTCGAAAAGATTTCTTTACCAATTGTTTCAATGGCTATACTTAATTGAGTGGCTGATAATCTTTGCGGGAATTGATCAAGCAATAATTCAACGTATTTGGTGACATTTGGTATATCGATATGGTCGCTGTTGGCAAAATAAAACAACAACACTGAATGACTTGCTTCTAATAAATCATCGTTACTGTATTTAGAACTATCGGCCAAATTGATGGCAATGTCGTAGATTTCTTGACAATATCCAGGTTGACGATATGGCAGCTGTAAATAATTTTCCCATAACCCTAATACGAACAAAATTTTCGATGTGGTAATATAATTTTGGTTCAATACATCTGGGTGCATGTTGACTTCTTGATAATTGGCAATCAAATACATGGTGTTTTTCTCGAACCGAATACCGGTAGCTAAACTCAACTCAATGGTCAAATAATAAACAAAGTTGTAATTATCAAAACCACCTTGTCCAATGGATAATAAAATGAAGTTAATGTAGTATAAGTTTGGAATCAATTCTAAAGCAATATTTTTATACTGCATTTCAATCCTTGTCAAATCTCTTCTTCCGAACCAGAAAATCGAGTTACCAAATTTGGTGTTTGCAGTTAAAAATCTCGTCAAAATACCTTGGAAAACAATGGTTTCTGAAAAAAGCAACGTTTTCATGAAAAACCAGAAACTTTGAATTAATGGATTGGATTGTTTGGACCCATTGAAATCATTAAATATGGAATTATTTGTAGTGAAGTTCAAAACCTTATTGAATTGAGTGATACGTGTCAAACTAGTTCGAACTAAATCGTCATCTGGTTCACTAAATCCCAATAACCCAAAATACGCTTCCAATAAAAAGGAAAGTTTATTTAAATGTTTAACCACAGGTTTATTCAATATTTCTGTTTGCACAATCTTCTCGACATTTGAATTGTTTACATTTAACTGGAAAAACTTTTCATAGACGGAGATAGAAACAAATGGATCTAAAAATATCATCTGCATTAATTGATTAATAATCAAATGATTCGAAACTTTTTCTGAATATTTCTCCACCACATTTTCATTTTTCTTAAACACCAAAGCCAAACTAATCAAACTCAAATAGTTAATGTTATTGGAAAAACTATTTGATAAACTGTATTTGAAAGCTTTCCCAAACAATTCAGTAGCTTCATTATCCCAGTTTTGGAAAAACCACTTGTATTCAATGAAATTTTCATTGGTGTATAATTCATCTCTTGTCGGATTACTTAATAAAACCCCGCTTATTATAGGTAAGATTTTCCAACTGTTAGCTACAGGATTATAGCTCTGGAAGTGTTTTAATTCTTTTAACAATACTGTATAAAAGGTCTTGATGGATAATGTAGGAATCGATACTTTCAACTTTTTATCAAATAACAATTTAAACACTTCAATGATTAAATAGTTTTCTTCAAAGTTAACATTATTACCAAAACAAACAGGTGTATTTAAAAAGCTTGCAATGACTAAACGCAAGTTATGTTCATGTTTGATGTATGGCAAATAATTATATAAATACCCCAAGACTTTGTTGACACTTAATTCTGGAGACGGATTTCGTAATTCATTAATAAGAAAATCCAATTCTTGTGGGGCCACATTGGATCCTTGGAAATTAGAACCGGTAGATAAGCCCTTATTATTCAATAAAGCTCTTCCTTGAGGGCCCAATTTTTGATATAGGTTGGACATGGTTGAATGGTTTCTGCGGGGGGAATATTTGAAAAACTTCCGGCGATTTTTTTTTTCTTCGTTTGTTAAAAGCATTTGATCGAGCGTCGCAATCTAATCAAATAATTTTGTGCCGAGGATTAAGATCCAAGAAAGTGACATTATCGACTTGATTTATCTGAAAGATGTATTAAAAGAAATGATTTGAAAATGACGGCCTTTGATAAGATAAACAGCCATTTCACGTCATCCATGTTTCCTAGACAGTCAAAAACTTGTGTTGCAAAAAAAAATAAACTGTGGTTATTGACAACCAACAACCATGAGTCAAAGAGTAAGCACTTTCAACATTAACAAGTATTCAATTTATAAAAGTGATCAGACATGGTATCATTACCCACAAAGATCAGAAATTTCAATTTGTTTCATTAACCATCAATCGGATGAAATTTCCGTGATTATCCAATGTGGAGGTTCAAATTTAGTATGTGAAGCCAGAAAACGATTCATCAGTAATATACTAACATGATCAGGATAATTTTGAGTTATTAAAAACAGATAAGGTGATTACTACTGTTTTATGTAAATCACCATCTATTGGTATCAAACAGTTGGATAAAAATGGCGACATACTTAAGAGATTTCAAATTAGTTTGGTCAATGAAAGTGAGTATTCAAAGTGTTGTGATTTATTAAAGTACAATTTCAATTTCCATTTGAGTCAAAAGCAAAAGGAAATGTCATCACAACTGCAGTCTAATTATAATTCCCAATTTCAACCACCATCGCAAACCTATTATTACACGCAGCCGTTTCCTCCTGTCATTCAAGCTAATTCTATTCCCCCACCAGTCGTTCGTCCTTTTGAAAGTTTCACATATCCATGTTCAAATCAAAGTGTCATATACCCGAATTTTAATCCAACTAACAGTGTTTCCCAAGAACCGGTCATCATATCCACAGACGACATAGATGAAATGAAAAAGCTTACTGATTCAGAACTCCGTGCAGCTATTAGAACCCATTTAAAGCTGAAAGATTTTGTGGATTTTGTCACTAGATTAGATAGAATTCTTGATGATTTCTAAGTAATTTACCGATATTGCTAGTTTATATTGAATATGTACATACATAAATAACATCCCCTTGAATCAATTCTTCCACCCAATGAAAAATACCACAGAAAAAGTTGCAGGTAATCCTTCTGAATTTCCGTGAAGACTTCTATAAATTGGATCAGCAGCCAACAAGACATCACGATCCAAGTAGTTTCTACTCAAAACAGAATTATTTTCACCCATAACTTGCAAATCTTCACACAAACTTACTACATCAGGGAACCCTTCAACCACAATATCTTCCGAATCAATGGTCAACATAGAAAAACCAGCTCTGGTAAGTAAAGAACCCACATCATTCAAATGGACCAACGGACTCACTCTCGGTGATATACCTCCCTTTCTTTCTAGTTCAGCCAATTGTAATGATGTACGTAATTCATATAAAGTATCCCCACCAAATAAAGTTGCCATGAAAAATCCATCTTTTTTCAACATGTTGTGTACGTTTTTCAAAGTGGTTGGCAAATCATTAATCCAATGTAAACTCAAGTTTGAAATAACTGCATCAAATTGACCTTCTTGTTGGAAAATTTCATCTTGCAATTCTTCTTCATCCCCGACAATTCGAGTAATTTTGCCTGGGAACGCCACATCTTTACTCAATTTTTGATCACGATATAATAATTCTTTGGATGAATCTAGTAAAACCAAATTCTTGATTTTGTTACGAACGTTTTCTTTATCTTTATTGAGTTGCTCAATCATTTTTTGATCAACCTCATCGCAACCTTCTGGGACTTTGGTGATAGTAGACAATTGCTGAAGAAAATTACCTGCGTTACTACCGAAATCTAATAAATTATCCATAGGTCTTGTTATAAATGACAATCTTTCAATGGTTCTGTTTGCAATTTCATCACGAAGATAATCTTTCTTTCTTGATAGTTCAGGGTTCAATTTAGCATATTTTGATCTCTGTATCTCTTTGGTGAAACGATCGAAAACTTTAAACTGTTGAGTATTCTTCGGTGTTGACTCTTTTGCCGCCGTTGCCAAAAATCTGGAAAAAGTGGTGAATTTTGCCATATTTGGTGGTATGTATTGGTGATATTGATTTGGAGATTTTTTTTTTTTGCTTCTTCTCCAGATATATTGAGCTGAAAATTTTCCGACTAACATTTTTTTTTTTCAAAAGATTTCCCATCATATAACTAATGTTAAGACTACCCAGATTCAAAAAACGATGTTTGGTAATTAGAAACTTAGATCATCAAGTCAAGAAAGGTTATGCAACAGTCTCGTCACCACTAATTCGTCAACCACAAACTTCACTTCCAAATAATCAATACACCAAGAGTCTACTAAATCTTTATCATGAAAAACTCACATCTGAAGAAATTAAAATCTTTACTGACAAGCATAGTCAAGAATTGGAGGTTCCAAAATTGCAGATAGATCAAGAAACACAACTATATGATTACATTATTGATCTGATATCCAAAATTGATAACTATTCCCGTTTAAATGAATTGATCGAACAACTAAGACCGTATAGTTCCCGATTTCCAAACTCAGGTTTAAAATTACTAGTCGAATGGAAACGATTTAACGATAAATTTAGACGAGGGAAACCAGATTTTGAAATATTAGGTGAAACATTTAGAATTTTGGCTAATGAAGATAGTGCAGATGCAAAATACATCAACAAATTAAGAAATATCTACTTGAATGCGTTTCGTGTGAACAAATCACCACTAAATATCATATTATTGAATGAATTTTGGTGTAAACATGGAAAGCAACAGTTGGAGAACACATATGTCATGTCACATTTATTAAATTTGTTCAATACAAACCAGGAAATGATGGCTATCAATACATTAATTGATTATCTTGATTATAATTCGAGTTCGAAAGATTTTTTACTGAAGTTGCCGGAGAAATTTATACATTATATGTTAGAGATTCAAGATTTTGAACGATTGCATTTCATTTTGATTCAGTTCGTCAAAAACAACGTTAAATTGGAAGATAAAATGTGGGTACTAATACTAAAAGTGGGGCTAGATACCAACAATTACGAAATTGTCAAACATATTTATAAGCATTACATCATGGAAGGGTTCACAGGAGGGAAGATTACTTTAGAAAACACCATTTTAAGTCAACCGATGAGTGAATCAGTTTACCAAACATTTACCGATTCAATGATTTTCCAAGTTTTACATACAATTTCCATGCATGGCGATACCGAAAGCACTGAAGATTTGATTAAAGGACATTTTATATTCAAAGGGCTTGCGAAAGAAGATATATTGTTAAGTAAAGAATTGGGGATCAAAATTATAGAAAGTCATTGTTATTGTAACTCCACAGTTGATGGACAAGATGATAGTATTAAAGATATATTAGAATTGATAGACGTGCTATGGAAACAAGTCGAATTGACAAGTTCTGATTTCTATGAATGCATGAACTATAAGTTTAAAAATTGGAAATCTACAGAATCTGATAACATGAAAAAAGTGGAAAACTCCCAAGACTTGGAGGTGATTCCAGAAATACATGGTAATCCAAATGTCAGTTCTTCCAAAATGGGAGTAATTTTAGCAGACTTATCGAAACTACACGAGTTCATCAATACCCATATCAACTACATAAAAGAAAAGAATTTAGATCAAAAGACAACTACAATATTTATCAATTGCGTTTTGAATCATATAGCAATTTTTTTAAATCATACAGGTATGGTTGCCGCTTTGAAAAATTTGCATTATTCATTAGGTTCAGAGTTTGTCCGTTATTTAGATGACGTATCTTGGCAATTAATCATAAGTTCCTTATCAATGTCAACTTCAAAAAAATGTGCACGTTTCTACTACGATTACATGGTCACACAAGGTATTGAAATAACACCAGCACATTTTGCTGGATTTATTAAATCTTCATTGAATGGTGAAGATTTTTACAATGAAGTTCCATTTTATGTTCTGAAACACTTGGAAACCCATGGCGAATTGAGTCACGAAGTCATAGATTCAATTCCATTCCCGGAAAATGTTGACAAACAAAGTATGATAGAGAAGATGTCAAAAGAAACCAGCTTAGATCTAAACGTAATTAGACCTCCATTTGAGAGGCATTATTTAGAGCAGCATGATTTAGCAGATTTAACTGCATTACAAAACATATTTAGATAAACTTACATTTATATTCAGTCTATATAATCCCTTTATTTCCTTAATATCGAATTTATATCATCGGCATTGATATCAAATTTGAGTGTTGCCAGTTTCTTACTTCGTAAATCTCTTCGTGAACTTTTGGATTTTAATGCTTCAAGTAGGGAATTTTCATTAACATCAAATTCTTCGTCTTCATCATCTTCAAAAGAATTCAAAGTAAATGAGTTTGAACTGATTATAGTTGAGTCGATAGCCATACGTAAAATATTATCTGCATGACAAGCTAAGCTATCAATTTTCTTCTTTGGTTTAACTGTTTTAGGTTTAAAAGCATCCTGAAGCACAAATGGTTGTTTCTTGATTGGGGTAGACTCTAGAATATTGGATTTAACTGCACCCATTATATGATGATGATTTTCTTTATCATGTTCATGGTCTTCTTCTTCTTCTTGCTGTACTTCTTCAACTTCTTTTGGTTCTTCTAATGTAGGGTATTTCAAAACATAGTTGTCTATATTTATCCTCAGTTTATTTAAAAGTTCCATTAAGGGATCTTTGAATTTTTTAGAAGTAAATTGTTTGTAGATTGGTTCATTCACCACCTCTGGTTCCATCTGATCTGGAACAACCATAGATAAGTTTAAATTTGTGGATATTGGATTGAATTTGGATGGAAAGGTATAACTCATATTGAAGATAAATAGGTAGTATTATTGTATTTCTTCTAGAAAAAAAATTCCATCTCATAAATTAAAGTAGGGGATTTTTTCACAAATTTATATTACATTTTTCCATTGTTTATAATTCTGCTGAATCGGGAAAGGTAATTGAAGAAAAAAAACTGAAAACCGGAATAGAATATTTTTTTTTACCGTTTGTTATTCTTTTCCTTCTTTTCGCAGATTGCAACATCCTGCAATGAAGATTCGAGGCTTGGAAGTGTTTCAGTTCTTGGTTAGTTCCAGAACATGGTGTTGTAAAACATAAAAAATTTCGAATAGAGAAAAATAATCACGTGACACATCACGTGCACGGATATATAATACCCGTTCTTTCCCAAAAAACACCTCTTGAATCTACAGTCATCAATCAAGCTATTAAAACCAAACAAACTAGTAATTAATCATTTATTATAAATGTACATGCAAAGAAAAAGAACAAAAAAAAAAAAAATCAAACAAACTAACCAATCATAAACAAGGAATTTACGAAACAACCTCTCTTTTTTTTATATTTACTTATCCAAGAACGTTCCACATCCTTTCTTAATTTTTTGTCATAACCAATGTGAGTAATAAGCTGATGCTCTTCACTTATACGTTTTTTCCATCGTCATCATTATTTTTGATTTGTTGATGCTGTATGAATTGTCTTTGCTGACTTTGCAACTTTTCATTGGAGTCATTGCTATAATTGCTATCAACGGGACATGGGATGGCGGAATTGGCACCAACTAACAATACACAGATCATAAATGTTGAACTGAACAAGGAATTGGTTAACCTATTTCTTTGAGATGCTTTTATATATTGGAACATGGTGATTGATTGTATGTGAAAGGAGGGGAAGGAGGGAAATGAATAGTTAGTTTTGAAGAATGGAAAATAAATAAAAAAAATGAATAATTAAAGATAATGAATAGGTATATGAAATGGGTCCTTTTAAAAGTCCGTTTGAATTTTTTATCAGATGTTTTTAATATCAGTTTTAAACTATTTTCATTTAATATTATTTTTCTTCGAATTTTTTTTTTCACCTCAATGAAAGATGGGTTGCAATTACATGCAGGATCGTCAATCTTTCTCAGCCAATCAAATACAGGACGATTGCAAAATGGAGTATATAGATGAAAACATCTACAAATGTGTGTACCTATATATAAATGGGTATGTAAGTAAAGTGATAGCAGTTTATTGAATAGATTGGTGTGTTTATTTGATTCAAAGTTTTAGGTTAATGTACGGTTTTATCGGTTTTTAACCGTGGCATTTGAAAAACAAATGCAAGCTTTAGTTCGGGAAAGTTATCATTTAAAGGAGTTATAGAACTAGGCTAGTGAATTATCCATCTGACTCTTACAAGCTAGTAGACTTGAATAATTAAAACAAAAATCAGAAAAAGAAATCAAAACTTGATTTTAGACTGACACACCACAATTAAACTTGAATAATACAAGTAAAAATGCAATTCATTACGTCTAGATAGCCGAGAGATCATAACTAGGTGCCTTGTTGATTGTATTCTTCATAAACTACAGCATTAAAGTGAGTTATTGCCGTGATATTCAGATTTTTCAACACTTTTTATAACTTTTTAACATACCTAAACATTCAAAAAAACCACTTTAAACATTCCATATTGGTATCCAATGAATATCTTACAAGAAACTACCAAGTACATCCTTTTTTTGGCAGTCGTTATTGAGTGAACGCTTTTGTAACCCAAACGCGCTCAAATTAAAAAAAATAGAAAAATAGAAAAAAAATGAAGAACAAAAACTACCAATATCACCAACACAAACAGCGTCAAAACATACAAAGTGATCATTTGAATTTCCCCTTCATTATCATGGCTACATACGCTAAAAAGCGAGCAGGGAATTTAAAAAAGGTGAAATTGTCAAATGGAGGGAGTACCAATTCGAATATTTTCGATCATTTAAATGACAACCTTACAATTTCACCAGTGTTTGATTTCCCAGGTGATCTCACCAAGACTGTCAAGCCAAAACGAAAGAAACCTAGTCCGAAACCTTCTAGAGTGAAGAAATCACGCGTTGCGACCCCTCCAAAGCAAAAACTTAAAATTGAAAAGTCGAAAAATGATACTGATCCATGGGATTTATTAGACGATATAGATGACAGCACAGTTCACGTCCCCAAAGTTCTAATAAATGAGAGCTCGGAAGATGAACTGACGGAAAATACCCCAAGTTTATTGCATCAAAGTTTTGAACTTGACTTAGATCTAGAACCCATTGATTCATCACCAAACACCAAAATCGACCAAATTCAACAAACCAACAATTCATCCAATAAAACATACTCCCAAGACCGAAGTTATTTAATCCACGACCATATCATTGACCCAAAGTTAGAATTGGGAGAAAAGATTAGAAATATGCATGATTATTCCAACGATGAAGATCTTATGAATATTAATGATTTGAGAACATCTGGGAAACTAAACCAATTTGAAGATATAATTGATGGACTACTGTCGAATGTGACAAATTTACAACTTTCATCTTTGTTGGAATTGATAGACAATGAAGATTCACATAAATTAATTAGTCATGTCATATCATTAGTGGAAGCAAACAAAGAGATTATCAGACATATCGCGTCAATAGTTATGTTGCAAATTTTTCGTGATAATGTAAACGATTTGAGAACATATCAGCTGAAATTACATGTTGTGTGGTCGGGTTTAAAACTTAAAGTAGAAATCAATCAAGTCCCAAAAATTTACCGTGAATTGATAAAGAAGTTGACCAAGGGAGATCACGGTGTTGACTTTTTGCAATTGGTAAAAGAAAATCATGCTGCCACTAAGAAGTTGTGTTTACTACAATTAGAAACCACCACCGATCTGGGATTAGATTTGATTTTAGAATATCTTGAAGGTGGAGAATTCACGAGTTCCGAGTTACTTAAATTTAAATCACATTTTGATACCTGTTTCAATACGATATCTGAGCACACATACACTCAAACAGAAATCAAATTGATGAGGATTTTTGCTGTTTTAACTACGACTCACCAAAAAAATTCCATAACACCATTATTACAACCAGACTGGATTCCAATCATGATAGAACATCTGACCATAACGTCATCATCTGACATGACGATATGTATTCTTGGTGTATTGGTAAACTTAGTTGAATGGGGTTTGGTGTGTGAAGAACCACACCTTGACTTAATTAATAACCAAATCCCGAAACTAACAGAGATATCCAGAGATAACGAGGTCAATCAACACATTATCGGTTACAATTCGATAATTCTAGGTCAATTGAAACTCAAATACAGTTCAAAGGTGAATATTACCAATGAAATCTTGGTAACAAACCTCTCCCAGTTCAAAACTCAAATTGAAACTAAATCAGGTTTATATTCAGTAGTATGTAACCTAATCATTTCCTTAATGTCATAATAAAAACAATGTATATTTCAATTTCATCTCTCTTTTTTCTTTTTTTTAGTATTACTTTGAAAACATGAAAAAAATTCAGAATATGTAATTAAATTAAAAATGCAAACAAATGTAGATATTCATAATCATCCATTTTTAATAATTTGAAAAATAAAAAAACCAAAAATAAACTTATAAAACAATAGGGGATGGGAGAATACTCTAAGATCTTTCTTTTAATCCACAGACGGCTCTACCGCTGTAGTATAATGGGACAACAGTAGCGATGGTGAACAAAGCGTAGAATGGGTAAACCAAGAAAGCGGATTGTTTTCCTCTTAACCACAATGGTTTTGGAGTGTTTTGGTAGTGTTTTTGTAATTCAATAATTCTTTGTGGATTCATTATGTCTTTGAATAGATTAGTTGTTGTAAAAAGATATGAAAAAAAAGAAGAGGGAACAAACTTACTTTAAAAAAAATGTTTTTGTATAAATTAATGAGCTCACCTTTTTTTTTTCTTCCCTTTCTTCTTCATTCTCACATTATTTTTTTTTCCTCGTCATTTTTTTACAACGAATTACCATTGGTTAGTGAATTGTATATGCACACGACTTCTCACGTGATGAAAAATCAAAAAATCAAAAAGTTGTTACACAAAGTATGTAATATATATTATATTGCAAATACAAACACTAGAACCCATCTTCACTATGGTATCCATACGACTGATCATCCATCTCGTAACCAGACATTGAATCATCACTCAACTCTATAGGCAGATTGTTGTCGAGTTGTTCTAAAGCTTCTCTTATATCTTCAGAATCATAATACGACGCATCATCATCGTCCCCACTTAACTGTATAACATTTTCACTATCATTATCATTATAATGCCCAATTTCTTCTGTATGACTATCATCATCATCATCAGCAGATGTTCTCAGAAAAGCTCTATCTATCACACTTGATGTTGCACTTTCAAATCCGTGCCATTCTTCTGCATGCGGATTATTGATTTCGCGTATTTCATCTTCACTGGATAGAAGTTCACTTGCGTGTGCATCACTGAGATTAACTTCTTCCTCATACTCACGTTCATCTTCATCACTTGAATCAACAACCGGTATTTCGTTAGCGGTACGACTATCAATAAAACTATCATCGGAATCATATGCATCATTATGATGGAACCCACCTTGAACATCTTCGAAATTTTCTTCATCATCATCAACATCCTCGAAATCATATGACGAATTTGGCGCTCTTCTGAAACGCATACCACAACGTTCACAAACTGGACCATGTGCTTCCCAATGACAAGTTGCACATCGAGGAACTCCATCAGATGCGTCAATGACCGTCAGTCCCAAGTTGAAAAGCTCTCCAAATAGTGATTTGCTTCTGACATCTAAATTGTAGTTATTTTCACATTCCAGTCGACGTACTTTCAATATCTCATGACTATCTAATTTGGCATCAATCATTAAGTCTACTATATTCTTGCATATTTCTTTTAGTTGTAAATTTAGGGTTGGTTTGTTATCTATGTTGTGTCGACAAGTTGGACAGTTTAATTTATTGGAAAACCATTGATATATACAATCATAACAAAATGAATGCCCACACTCTGCCGTCACCGGGATCACCATGATCTCGGAACATATTGTACATTCAACAGTGGAGGTTATTGATGATAATAAATTTGAAGTTAATGAATGATCCTGTTAACTCGAAGTTAGTATATGTTCAAAACGTTTTTTATTTTTATTACATTTCAAAATTCCCCCAATAGAAGGTGTGGTGGTGTTGCACGGATATAACTACTATAACCCCATAAACAACCACTAGGAAAAGGTCTAGTTTACATACCACTGACTCCCACATGTTTCTACTATTGTGACTATCTGCCATGATATCTAACTTTGAAGTATAGATGTTAAGGTAGTTGTTGTTTTTAAAGGAAAAAAGAACAAAGAAAAATTTAGAATGTATTGTGGGAATGATAAATTTTTAACCTTTACGTGTGATGGCGGAAAAGAAAAGACAAAAAAGAAAAAAAAACAATAACAAAGAGGGCGGCTAAAAAAAAAAAAACACGACTTTCACGTGACTGTTGCTAAATGGGATATAAGTTACATCTTGGAATGTAGATGAGGCTGTTCGATACACAAAACGCAATTGTTCTCCTTTTCGGAAAGATATAAAAATAGAACCGTTGTAGTAGTGATGCGGAAATACAAGTTGATGGTTAATTATATGTATTTATAACTCTATGTATGCTTTCTCTTTTTACTTTTCTTTGGTTCTGTGTGTGATGATTCATCAGGAATCCAAATTTCATCATCTTTAGCATCTTCTGGTAGACGCAAGTTTCTAAAAGTTTCCTTTTTCCATTCTTGTAAATGTTTCTTTTTGGTGTACTTTCTTTTATCTTTCATTCTTAATTCCTTTGGTCTATATGGTGCAAATTTCTTGATACCAATAAAGTTATTCAATTGTTTGTCATCAGCTAACAAAATATCCCTTGTTGTCAAACCAAAAGTTTCTGGAGAAACATCACGGTATTTGAATTTAACTTCATCGTCTTTATTCTTTTGACGACCTCTTTCTTCTTCAACTTCATCCATGATTTTCAATGTATTAGCTTCAACAATAGCTTGTGCCTTTTCTTTAAGGGATTCTTTTTCCTTTTTAGCAGATTTCTTTTCCTTAAGAATTTCTTTCTTTGACTTTTTCTTTGGTTCTTCTTCTTCTTCAACGTGTTCTTCATCTTCATCATAATCATCTTCTTCACCTTCATTGAATCCTTCCATTATATCGTCATCCCAAGTTGGTTTTTCCAATTCTGCACCATAATATTGTTCGTTGAAAATTTCCGACATCTTATTATCCCAGTCTGCATCATCAAAATCTTCTTGTAATAACGCATCACCGAAAACTTTTTGGATAGTTTCATCATTAACATCATCTCCAACAGCTTCTTTAATCTTGGTCAATCTATCCAAAACTGTATTTACTTTGGCAGTTTTCTTTTTCTTCAACATATCTTGAAGAATTTCATCTTCTTGACGTTTCAAATCTTGTTTCTTTTCACGTTGTCTCTTTCTGGAATTTGTTTTTGATCTTCTTAAAGTAGCTTGATTACGAGCATAACTGACAATTTCCGCCGAGTTTGCATCTTCGTATCTGAAATTATATGCATGTTCGAATTTTTCAACTGCATCATCGAAATCTTCTTCATCGTCTTGGTCAATTCTATCCAAATTGATAACTTTATCACCTTTTTTAGGGATCCAAGCTTGTTGATCAAGGAATGCAGATAAAAAACCTTGTTGATCTTGTTGTGGGTCTGGTAAAGATGAACCTGGAGCTTCTTCCACTTTCACCTTTTGTTTAGGTTCCTTTTTCTTCAAGAAATCGCCATCATCATCTTCGTCTTCCTCGTCATCGTTTTGTTCCATTTCTTCATTAAATGCATTTTTAATTTCGGCTAAAAGTTGATCTTTCTCTTCTTGTTGAGCAGTGACAAATGATTTTTGTCCATCGACTGTTTCCTTTTCGTCGAAATCTTTATATCCACCTGATAATAAGTTCATACGATTATATTCACTCAAGTACAATGGTTTATGTTTATCTTTTTTGGAATATTCCACTTTTTCAGGATCTTCGAAAAATTTAACATTAGGATCTAAAAGTTTTTCCGGATTGGTTTTAATTGCATTTAAAACTTGATTGATACCTGATTCCACATCTTCAGTAATTAATTCACCATATTCATCTTCATCTTCAGAAGATTCAGATTCATCTGAGATGATATCATTTTCAGGTTCAACTTTTTCTTTTGGTGTAGATTTCTTTGGTTCTTCTTTTGGAGCTACGCTGACTGGTTGGTCCTTGGCAGCGGCTTCTCTTGCTTTTTTAGCAGCGGACTTCTTTCTGGCCATTGTTTGTTGTGTTTTTGATTTTTTGAGTGACGGAGGATGAGTTTTGAAAGATGAGCTCCAAAATTTTTTTTTTTTTTTTCGTTTGTTCCGCGTTTGTACAGTTGAGATTTTTTTTAACTAGATTTTTCAAATTTGTGTTATATTTTCATGGGTGTAAAATGTGAATGTCATTATTACGTTAAGGGTTTGTTTCAATAATCTTGTCATTTTTCAATTATATTAACAAGTATAATAATTACAGGAACGTAATTTTTTCGACTATTATTTTTTTGACTTGTATTTTTGTTTTAAGTTTTATTATTTAACTTTCGTTTTTGTATACAAACAAATATTTCTGCATTGTCCCGTTTCAAAGAAAAAAAATAAAACGAACCTTACCTTTACAACCAAAAAAAAAAGCTGTCTTTACTGTTTTACATCATTCAATAATCAACCCAAAAACCATGTCTAATCATTCTACAATATCCAATAAACTTGCGTTGAAGCTATTCAAATACAAGAAATATGATATATCTGATACCGACTCAGTGGGCGCTATGATTGCAAATGATTATTCTGATCAAGATACCATGAATAACTCACTTGGAGGTTTACCAGGAAGCGGGAAACAGTTTGAAGATAACGGAAAACAAATGAGTTTGTTAGGATCGAAATATACCGATAGCGTGTCGTTGGATTTTGATTTTGGTACTCCTAAGAAGAAACCAAGAGGAAGATTTAGAAAAGTTTACAAAAAGATATTCAGGAAAAGAGATAGAGATATGGTACCATTGGTTAGAACAGAAAGTAATACATCATTATCACTCAAGATAATACAATTCAAAGGAACTTTGCCTAAAAATAAGAGCAGCTCAACCGTAAGAGTGTTAGATACGATTATTCCATTAGGAGGTTTAATTGCAAATTCACATTTGTCGTTGAACTATATTAGAGAGATCCAAGAGAAGTATGAGTTTCGTTGACTATATTTGGATATCACCCATGACTTGCTGAACAATTGTGGTAGTAATACACGTTTCGTTTTTTTTGTCCTTGTTGTTTGTTGTAATTCACTGTTTAGTAGAAACGGCTTACCGATTACAAAAAAAAAAATTAAACTTCTACCCCTGGTGCATGTGAATGACAGGCTTGTAGTTGTAAAAAAAAAAACGTTATCACCGTTTATCATATCAAACGTCAAGAGGATAACTTTATCAGCTTACGTATCTATTGGTTAATGATTCTAGAACGACCATAGAGATAATAATTGCGTCCCATTGTTGGTAATTACGGACCTACGCATTTCATTTAAAGTTTTCGGTTACATTTCAAATTTATTAGTAATTTTCAGATCTGCGAGAAGCCCGTGCTTAAGTGCGTGGTTTTTTTTTCCTTCTATCCCTGTTGAACTTATATCATCATCTCCGATATTTTCCAGGATTAGTAATTCTACTTTTCTCGGCCGAGAATGCGTAATTTTACTCCGTTTTGTGATTATACTTTGTCTTCTTATCTTCTCTTTTTCGCCCATACAAATGACAAGTCGCTAACGGGGCTGGACTGCGAATTTTACACAGAATGAATACAAAAAATTTTTCTACAGAATTCTTTTGATTAATAATTGTAAAAGTTTGACCCAGAAACGGGTTTCGGAAAAACTATTTTTCCACCGACTCTGCAGCCAAACGCAATTCAAATTTTTACAATTAGCAATCTTTTTTTTTCCTTTTTGCCAAACTGCAATGATTATGATGTAGCCATAAAAAAAATTTCGGACAAATGAAATGAAATGCCATCTATAAATACTTAGCCATCTCTCTATCCCCTTCTTTTCCATTTTCATTTTCTTAGCAACTAATTGCAAATTCATCCAACAATTACCACCATGCATTATAGATTTTTTAGAGACAGTTTTGTTGGCAGAACAATCTACCATTTATCACAACACAAATACTTCAAACATAAAGAAGAAGAGAAAGACTATGTGGTTCCTGAAAAATACCTTCCTGATTTCAAAGAAGTACCTGACGAAAACGCATTTGATAAAAATAAAGAAACCGAAGCAGATAATGCGTCAAACACATCCTCAGCCACCATCAGCAACTCTGGTGACAAAGTGATCGTCACGTGGGACGGTGAAGATGATCCTGAAAATCCATTGAATTGGCCATTTTATCAGAAAGCCTTTTTCATTTTCCAAATCTCATTCCTTACAACATCAGTTTATATGGGATCAGCCGTTTACACTCCAGGTATTGAAGAATTGATGGAAGAGTTGCATGTCGGGAGAGTTGTTGCTACATTACCACTTACGTTGTTCGTTATCGGGTACGGTTTTGGTCCTATGTTATTCAGTCCGATGTCAGAAAATGCTATTTTTGGAAGAACCTCAATTTATATTATCACCTTGGCTTTGTTTGTCATTTTACAAGTTCCAACAGCATTAGTTAAAAACATTGCAGGATTGTGTATTTTGCGTTTCTTGGGTGGATTTTTCGCCAGTCCATGTTTAGCAACTGGTGGTGCCAGTGTTGCTGATGTCGTTAATTATTGGAATGGACCAATTGGGATCAGTGTATGGAGTCTTGGTGCTGTTTGTGGTCCATCTTTAGGTCCTTTTTTTGGATCCATTTTGACGGTTAAAGCTGGCTGGCGTTGGACTTTTTGGTTCATGTGTATTTTGAGTGGTTTCGCTCTTTTGATGTTGAGTTTTTCATTACCGGAAACATTCAGCAAGACCTTGTTGCGTCGTAAAGCTCAAAGATTGAGAGCACTTACTGGTAACACAAGAATTATCAGCGAAGGTGAATTGGAAAACAGTTTGATGACAACACATGAGTTAGTTGTTGATACTTTATGGAGACCATTGGAAATTACGTTTATGGAACCGGTTGTGTTGCTTATTGATATTTACATTGCCATGGTGTACAGTATCCTTTATTTATTTTTTGAAGTGTTCCCAATTTACTTTGTTGGAGTTCGTGGATTCACGTTGGTTGAATTAGGTACGACATATTTCTCAGTGTTGGTTGGTGTTTGTGTTGCCTGTGCTGTTTACTTACCAGTTATCAAAAGAAAATTCACTGATCCAATTTTAAGGAAAGAGGAAGTTTTCCCAGAAGTATTTATCCCACTTGCTATTGTTGGTGGATTTTTATTAACTAGTGGATTGTTTATTTTTGGTTGGTCAGCTACAAGAACTACACATTGGATCGGACCATTATTTGGTGCTGCAGTTACCGCTTCCGGTGCATTCTTGATTTTCCAAACTTTGTTTAACTACATGGGTGCATCATTCAAACCAATCTATCTTGCATCGGTGTTTGCTTCCAATGATGTGGTTAGATCTACAGTTGCATCTGTTTTCCCATTGTTTGGTGCTCCATTGTTTAACAATTTAGCAACTCCGAATTACCCCGTTGGTTGGGGGTCAAGTGTTCTCGGATTTATTACACTTGTGATGATTTTGATTCCTATTTTGTTCTATTTGAATGGTACAAAGTTAAGAGCCAGATCTAAATACGCCAACAATTGATTGTACTACTTTATTTACTATCTATTTATTCACAATATATAATTTCTAATTTTTCTAAACATATGGATCGGTTTCTTTTTGAAGATAATCCCATAATCTATCACCAACAGCATCACTGGTCAAATCTTTTCTAGCATGACTAGGAACCCCAAAAGAAATCGAATGTTGACCATCTTTGACATCTGGAGACAAAGCAGCGTATAATTCAGTATAAGCACCATAACGTCTTGGATGTAATAACCACCCACCAATTTTCATTTCAATGGCAGATACATGTCTTTGTAAATCAGTATCTAAATAACCAGGACAAATGGATGAACTGATAACATTTGGATTACCGTGTTTTCTTGACCAAGTACGGGCTTGGATAACATTACCGGCTTTACTTTGACCATAAATGATATACTCGACATTCTTCGTGACTTTCAAGTTTTCGTAATTAACATCTTCCCAATACACACCACCTTCAGGAGCCAACAATTGTGCCGTGGAAGCAACCCAGACAATTCTACTCAACCCTGCTGGATTAGTTTTACTAGTTTCAATAAACAACGGATCCAATAATCTCTGCAATAAATGGTGACCAATGACATTCGTACCCCATTGCAACTCATACCCTTGTTTAGTTTTCGAACCAACTGGCGGAGTCATAACCCCCGCGTTATTAATAATGATATCAACACGTGATTCTTTAGATAAAAATTCTTCAACGGCAGGTTTGATACTTGTTAAATCACTCAAATCGAGTTGTATGAAATGAATCTCTCTATCAGCGACATTATATTCTTTAGCGACTTCAAGTTGGATTTGTTTAATTGCAGCTAATGTTTTTTCCTTGTTTCTTGAGAAAATATATATTTTAGCCTTGGTTGATCCAGCTAATGATTTGACAGTTTCGAAACCAACACCAGTGTTACCACCAGTGACTATAACGACTTTACCTTCCAATGATGGATATTTGTCTTCCTTGAACTTTGGTTTGCCTGGCCAGAACCCATGGAATAATTGACACCAATCGGCAATGGATTTATATGGAACTTTAGGATATGACATATTGTTTTGTTTGTTTAATGATGTTCTGAAAAAAAAATTAGATGAAAAATAAAGGTTCTTGTTGGTGTTTATATATGTAGATTCTGTGGCTTGGGTGAATATTTCACTTGCGGGACGGCAAGCAAAAATATTTTTTTTAGTTTAAGGAACGGATAGCGGCTAGGAATTAATTGCGAAACTTAAAAAAAAAAAGAAATTGTTTACGGGTTCTATTACGTTCAATTGTTCGGAAATATGACCATGAAAAAAGAAAGCAATCAATGCGAGATATGAAATAGGGGTTGAACATGTATTTGAGCTCGAGAGATGTGGTTATGAGAAGACGGATAGTAGCTCAATGATAGTGGAAGGCGGGTAGTAAGAATATTCATCAAATGAAAGGCAAACTAACTTCTATAGTCTTGCAAAGAAACATCCAACAATGAGATGATTTCAAGAGCCGCAATATTGTTCTTCCAAAAAAGACAAACTTCAATAAAAAAAATCAAACTAATAACATATATTAACAATAAAATAATAAACTATTCAGGTTCGGTGTAGACCAAGAAATCGTCCAAGGCATTACCAGCTGGAACCATAGGGAAGACAGGAACTTTAGATTTGACAAAGACTTCCATCAAGACAGGTTCAGTAGCATCCAAGAATTCTTTGACGGCGCCAGATAATTCTTCTTGTTTAGAAACTCTAATACCTTTGAATCCCATAGCGTCGGCCAATTTGATGAAATCTGGGTTAGATTGATGAGTGTGGGAATAACGTTGTTCATAGAAAAGATTTTGCCATTGAGTAACCATACCTTGTTCTTCATTGTTTAAGACGACAACTTTAACTGGAGCGTTGGCTTGAACAGCAGAACTCATTTCCATAAGGGTCATATTGAAAGAAGCATCACCATCGACATCGATGACAATGGCATCTGGTCTAGCGACTTGAGCACCGATAGCGGATGGAAGACCGTATCCCATAGTACCTAAACCACCAGAAGTAATGAAAGATCTGGCACGGGTCCAGGTGAAATGTTGTGCGGCCCACATTTGATGTTGACCAACACCAGTAGTGACAATGACATCTTTACCGTATTGTTGAACTTGAGAGTTGATTTCTCTAAGAACGGTTTGTGGCATGATTTCAGAACCTGGAGTTTCAAGTTCATAAGCGTATGGGTATTTTTCTTTCCATGCATTGATTTTGGCAAACCAATCTGGTCTAGCTTCCACAGAGTTAATCAATGGAATGAAATTCTTCAAGTTGGCAGTGACATCACCTTCAATGGCTTCAGTAGCCTCCACGACCTTGTTGATGTTTTTTGGAGAAATTTCAAAATGCAAAATACCACCCCTTCCTTCAGCGGCGGCTAATTTGGCTTCTGGAGCAAATTTGGAAATGTTACCGGTAACTCTATCATCGAATCTGGCACCTAAAGCAATAATACAATCAGCGTCTTGCATGGCGGTATTGGCAGCGGCGGAACCGTGCATACCCAACATATCTAAAGATTTTGGATCTCTTTGATCAAAAGCACCCAAACCTTGCAAAGTGGTAGTAACTGGGATATTAGCTTTATCAGCCAATTCTTTCAATAATTTAGGACCATCTTCATGGTTCAAAACACCGGCACCGGCGTAAATGATTGGTTTCTTGGCTTTGTTCAAGATATCGGCGGCTCTTCTGATAGCTTCGGAAGTGAACTCACTCACGGCTCTTTTGGTAAGTTGACTCAAAGCATTGGATGGTAAAGTAGTATTAATTGGAATAGATTCTCTCAAAATGGAGGCAGTGACATCTTTTGGTAAATCAACCAAAACTGGACCTGGTCTACCACTAGTGGCGATCTCGAAAGCTTCGTTGATTCTTCTTGGCAATTCGGCGACATTCTTCACCATGACGTTCCATTTAGTACAAGATCTGGAAATACCAACAACATCGGCTTCTTGGAACGCATCAGTACCAATGGCAGTAGTTGGCACTTGACCAGTGAAAACAACCAATGGAACACCATCCATCAATGCATCAGCCATTGGAGTAATGACATTAGTGGCACCTGGACCAGAAGTGACCAAAACAACCCCTGGTTTCCCACTGGCTCTGGCGTACCCTTCAGCCATATGTCCGGCACCTTGTTCATGTCTTGGTAAAACAAATTGGAATTTGTCGGAGTTGTAAATCGCATCGAAAACTGGCAAGATGGCACCACCAGCGTAACCGAAAACAGTATCAACGTTGTGTCTAAGCATCATTTCGTGGAAAATCTCACCCCCGGTCAAACCAATGAATGAGTCATCCATAACTTGTTCCTTTCTGCCTGGTCTACGAGACAATGGTTGCTTATGTGTGGAAGAAAATGGAGTAGTGGCATCGGATTCATCAACAGATTCATCTAAAGTATTGAATGCTGGGGAAGGTTGTGGACGAGTAGCGGTAGTGGTAGCTGGTGCTGAAGTTGTATTCACTTTTGAGATCGACCTGAGTTGGGATCTCATAAGACCGTACATGGTCTTTCTGGTGGTAGTCCTTAAATTACTAGAAATCATTTCAAATTGATATTCTCGAATATATATATGTGGATGTATATGGACGAATAACTATATATAAAAAAGAAAAAGGAAAAAGAAAAAGGAAAAGGAAAAGAAAAAAAAATTACAAGAGAATGAAATTTTTACATAATTCTGGAGTAAGATGTTCTTAAATGGGAAAAAAAAAAAAAAAAAATTTTCGCTTGACTCACACTGGCTTACATGATTTCACACCACCTACATATTTTTTTTTTTTTTAATGTTCCATAGAGAAGAAAAAAAGAAACAAATTTTTTTTCTTCTTCGGTCATATACAATCGTCGACAGCGAAACCGGATTGCTCATATGGACTAACGGAGGTGATTTTTCAAACACAAAAATAAAATCTCAAAATCATATGCACGTGATTGGACCGAAGAACAGATAGAATAGGGGTTTTTCTTTTTTTTTTTTACTAATACTAGAATCTATTAATTATGTAATACATATATACGTATGTTCTATTTTTTGATAGTTCGTGGTTTTTTTTTTTATATAAATCATAAATTAAGTTTTATTGTGATATTTTTTTTATCAATTAGGACGGTATTCTCGTGGATCATGATGTTTTTCGTGTTCACTAGCGGTTGATGTAATTGATTCATCTTGTCCCACAGCTTCAATAACGTCTTCTTCTTTATTTCCATGATGATGCGGGAGATCAACTGAATTGTTGTCGTCACCACCATGAGTGCTATGAAGATTATAAAGTGCTTCTGGAATAGATTGACGTTTTTCTTCACTAATCAGATTTTGTAAAGTTGGATTGACTGTTGGATTACCCCAATCTAAGAAATCTCTTCTGACTTCAACATAATCGTAAGCAAATTCACCAATTTGATCTTCATCAACCCCAACTTCTTCACCATTGTAATCAATTCTTAAATGTAAACCTGGGATTTTGTTAATGACAAAACATAAAATGGCAGTCACAACTCCGGAATAAGCCATGGTGGCTAAAATGTAAACGATTTGAATGTACAATTGTTTCCAGTTATGGTCGATCCAACCCCCTTCGTGTTCTGTAACCCCATCATAACCAATAACGGTGGCGGATCCAAATAATGCGTTAAATATCAAGCCGACAACGCCGGCCATACCGTGCTCAGCCCACACATCCAAAGAATCATCAACATGACACAAATATTTGATTTTGGTAGACAAGTTACAAACAATACCAGCAGTTATACCCAAAATTACTGAAGCCCAAAGAGGAATCATACCTGAAGATGGAGTAGCGGCAACTAACCCAGAAATACAACCAGAACAAACGGCAACCATAGACCATTTGTTTTCCAATCTGAAATCCAATAAACACCAAGAAATGGCACCAAAAGCACCACAGATATGGGTGTTCATCATAGAATAAGCAACTTTGACAGATGCATTAGCACAAGAAAATCCATTGAAAAATAACCATCCGACATACAATAATGAAGTACCCAAGAAAATAGTGGAAATATTATGTGGACGATAGTTAATCATAAGAGTTTCATTTCTTCTTCCTAAAAATGCAGAATAAACGAAAGCACTCATACCGGATAAAATCTCCACAGGACCACCACCGGCATAATCTAAAGCTCCTGATTTATATTCTGAGGCCCAACCTCCACCCCAAATCCAATAAACTACCGGGCAGTAAACGATGGTGGCCCAACAGAACATAAACACTAATGCGGGTAAAAATCTTCCTCTTTCGGCAATACAACCACCAGCAATAATGGCTAAAGTAACCAACAAGAATTGTAATTGGAAAAGTGCAAAGGCAAGATCTGGATAAGCTGTTTCTCCTTCACTGGCTCCTAATAAATTCTTGAACCCGAAAAAATGTAAGTTCCCTATGAATGGATTTGAAGATGTATCACTGAATGCTAACGAGTACCCCCAAAAATACCATTGGAAAACCCCAACGAATGAGGACATAAGTACGATCCAAATCATGGATAAGGCAGACTTTCTTCTGGCTAAACCAGAGTATAAAAATGCTAAACCGGGTACCATAATCCAAATCATTGATGATGCAATTGTAAATAATAATACCTCACTTTGATTATATTCACTGTTTTCTGTAAATAGTTTTCGTCTTGAAACATATTTTATTATTTCTTCAGTAGCTGACATGATGTGATATTGTTATAGTATGTGTAAATAAATAAATAAGATAAAAAATGGAAAGGTTTAAATATAAATGTAATAGATGAATTAAAAATAGTAAGTAAATAAATTAATAAATGAAAAAAAGAAAGAAAAGTTTCTATATCATATTAGGGGCTGTTCTTTAAAAAAAAAAAATAGAGAGATATTCAGATGGTTTTATATAAATTAAACTTAAATTTTTTTTTCTATTACATAAGTTGATAATAACAGGCGTAAATTAGAATTACCGAATTCACTACTAACTCTGTGAAATTTTGATTTGCTTTAGATAAAAAAAAAAAAAGTATTTTGGAAAAAAAAGAAAAAAAGAAAAAATAAAAATCCAAGCGAGTCATCTGCTCTATAATTATTTCTTTACACAAAATAAGATCTGTCGTGTATTATGCAGTTGAGTCACCAGAGTATACACGTGTAATTATGATAGATGTCGTGCTCAACTTGTACTCCCGAAAAGGAGAACTACTTCATCTATAGAGACAACACATCGGTTCACTGTTATCCTATTCAAAACACATACAACAATTACGAAAACAATCAACAGATGAATTTGAAAATTATTGCGAAAAAAAAAAAAAAAGAATGAGTGCAAAATCCTGTACATAATCAGGCATCACAACAACGGAAAAAAAAAATACAAAGAAAAAAAAAAGAAATTTCATGCCAAAGAAAAAACAAGTGAATCTAATCCGGCCAATGAAAATCGTCCGCGAAATCTATCAATGTTTCATTCGCCTTATCGTTAGCAAATAAAATTTTGACATGAGAAAAATCTTTCACATGATTACACGACTATGAAATTTATCTATCTATCAATTTATCAATTTACCCTTATCTTGTGTCTTTCCAGGATCAGGGGATTAATTACAACTACAGCCCTCCTTTTTTAATTCTTCTCCATCTAATAAATCTATCGGTTTCTCCACATTTCGATTGATGTTAAATACAAAAGTAGTTGCATGATAATTTGATCCTGAAAAAAAAGCAGGTTAGTTTTTCCTGATAGATTAGACAGAAATGGCGTTTTTTTTTTCTTGCATCGCCAAATTTTCCGGATTACAAGTCCCGTTCTATTCCGGATTGACATTTTCGCAATCAATTATTTTTTTTGAATAGCTATTTTTTTATCTTCGTAATTATATTCCAATGGTGAAGTCTAGACTTGTAAACTATTGGCTAGCGTAATATGTGAAAGTCACGTGTCAATAGTCAAATATAATAATTACTCTCAATTTTTTACAAAATACGAGCAAAATTAAAAAAAACAAAACAAAATTTGTATATATTCACGAAAATTAAAAAAAGATCCAAAGTAAAAGAAATAAAATAACGAAAAATAATTAATTAAACAAAAATCTAAATCAAAAATAATCCAAAGATCAAAGTCAACAACCATGTATAACTATGTTTCAAGCTAATGGCTTCACCTTGATAAATAGCTGGAGGAGCAGACGGTACTGGTTCAGCAGATGATGTGAATTCAGCAACAGGGAGGGTGAAGACAACACCATCAGAAGAATAAGTAGTAAGTGTCAAAGTGATGAATGATGTCATGGTGGTGGTTGATTCTTCTTCAGATGAAGTAGGGTCAACAACTTCTTCAACAGGTGTGGTTGGATCAACAACAGGAATGGTTGATGAAACTTCTTCAACGACAGTGGTGGTTGGTTTAGCTGAAGTAACTGAAGTGCTAAGAACAGTTTTCACTGGCTCATCGGTGGTTGATGATTTAGCAACTTCAGAAGTCAATGAAACAGTTTTTGTCTTGGTTGAAGTTGGTTCAGGACAAGTAATGAAAGTACTGGTTTCAAGATTAGTAACGGTTGAAGTGTAAACAGAAGTTGTATTATCTTTAGTGGTGGTAATAAAACATTCACTAGTAGTGGTATAAGTTTCATAAAAGGTAATAGTTGATGATGATGGTAATTCACTGGTGGTGGTTGATGATGATTCTTCACTGGTAGGTTCAGTACAGATAATAACCAAGGTTGTGTCAACGGAAGTCAAAGTGCTTGTCAAATCAACAACGGTGCCATTAACAGTAGCAGGATAAAC
Source organism: Candida maltosa (assembly GCA_030582995.1). Taxonomy (NCBI): domain Eukaryota; kingdom Fungi; phylum Ascomycota; class Pichiomycetes; order Serinales; family Debaryomycetaceae; genus Candida; species Candida maltosa. Next base: position 55,276 of record JAKTXQ010000015.1, read on the forward strand.
AGATTCAGAAGTGACTGTAACAGTTTCAGTATGGGTGATTTCTTCATATGCACAAGTTGATTCACCAGCTAATGAAGTGGAACAATTGGTACAAGTTGGAACCAAAGAAGTGGAAACGACAGTTTCAGTTTCAGTGGAAATTATAGTTTCACCGTCTTCGACAATAGTCTTGATAAATTCAGCAGTGGTGGTGAGCACAACGGTACTGACTTCAATTAATGGAATATTGGAACTGGAACTGGTGATGGAAGTAGACAAAACAGAAGTGGTTGGAGTTTCTTCAGAAGAAATGAAAGGTGGAGGTGGGATTGAACTGGTGAAGTTTTCTGAAGAAGAAGAAGAAGTGGAAGAAGGAGATGGAGATGAAGATGATGATGAAGAGGAAGATTTGGTGGTGGTGGTAGTTGATGATGAAGTAGTGGTACTTGAAGATGTAGTAGTGGTTGTTGAAGATTCAGTAATTGGTTCTGGAGTTGGTTCTGGAGTTGGTTCAGTAGTTGAAGACTCAGTAGTTGGTTCAGGTGTTGGTTGTTCAGTTGTTTGTTCAGTAGTTTGTTCAGTAGTTGAATCAGTTATTGGTTCAAGAGGGGTAGTTGGTGGAGTAAATGTTTCACCTTCAGTCAAAGTAGTGCCAAAATCATTATTTTCACAGGTGATAACAGTTTGAATTATTGTTTGGGTTGAAGTTCCAGTAACAACATGAACCTCTCCTCCAATAGTTTCAGAAACCGTGTGCATGTTGGTTACTGTTTTTGTTTGTACGTCCGTTGAAAATGTGTATTGACCGGTGGTTGTAAAAGTAGAATTAACATCAGTAAAGACAACCACTTCAATCGAGTTCGTAGAAGTTTTTGTTTGAAGTACTATTTCCTGAGGCAAAGTGGTCGTGGATTTTAATACACTAGTCCTAGTTCTAACAATAAGTGGTTTTTGTGTCAGCGTGGTGGTGGACGATGAAGATGATTCTGATATTGATGTGTCTGCCACAGTTTGGGTACTTGACTTTGTACATCCGCTTTCACATGATGTAACCGTCTTCAGAACGGTCGAAGTTCCAGTAGTAGTGGAAGTTACAGTAACATCTGGTAATGTGGAAGTAATGATGTGGGTGACCACATTGGTAACAGTTTCTTCACAATTGTAGCAAGCGCTTTGCGTAATATAACCACTGTTTGTAACCCAAACATGTTCCGTTACAGCAGAAGGAGTAACCAATGCTGTCGTTGTGATTGTTTCAATAAGCTGAACATAACAACCATCATCATCACAAATAATAGGGTAACAACCAGAATCATCACAATATAAATCTTCGTCAACACTGGCATGGATAAATCCAACAAAGCAGGCTAAGTAGACCAAATAATTAAAAAGCATTTTGTAGTAATTGAATAATAATAATAGCAATTGACTAAAAGTAAGAAAGTCTTTTCAACAAAAATTAGAAAAAAAATCACATCCATGGAATAATCATGACTCTATTTATATCCAAATCCAACATGAACAATTTGTTGCAAAAGAAACTTTCTTTTTTTTTTTTTTTTCTTGTTTAGGTTTTTTTTTTAAACGATTTTTAACATGATTTCTTTTTTTTTTTTTTAATTTTTCTTTTCCTTAATTTCCAAAAAATAACCCCCTGAATTTCTTTTTTTTTTTTAAATTTACAAAAAATCCCTGGAATTTAAAAAACTTTTGAAGAAAAAAAAAAATTTAAAAACGTTTGAGGGAACAAAGTTGAAAAGGGGGGTTTTTGGGAGAGAAAAAATTGGGAAAACAATCGCAT
>JAKTXQ010000015.1:57250-71104 GCA_030582995.1 Candida maltosa
GAATATTAAAAAAAAAAAAAAAAAAAAAACAAAAAAAAAAAAAAAAAAAAAAAAAAATTAAAACAAAAAAAAATAAAAAAAATTATAAAAAAAAAAATTTTTTTTTTTTTTTTTTGTAATTGAGGTTTTTTTTTGAAACGATTTTTAACATGATTTCTTTTTTTTTTTTTTAAGTTTTCATTTCCGTAATTTCCAAGAAATAATCCGCTGAATTTCTTTTTTTTTCTTAAATTTACAAAGTATCCCTGGAACTTGAAACACTTCTGAAGCAAAGAAAAAAGTTGATGACGTCTGATGGAACTAAGTTGAAAAGTGTGGTTTTTGGGACGGAAAAATTCGTGAGAACAATCGCATTTTCTCGTAAACTCATATCAGTGCTCCTAACCATGATATCTGACACCACCATCGTATAGAACATCTCTTCTAGTCTTCCTCTCCCCTAGGTAAATTAGAGTTGTCCTTTTACTTATTGGCAAAAATAATAATTGCAAAAAAAAAATATTGAGGTTGCAATTTTTCTGAAAAAAAAAAAGAAATCCAATTTTTCGAAATCCAACTAGGTTGCCGAAAAACTTTCAATGATGACCATTTTGGGAAACCATACTACTTCCAAAAATCAGTTGAAACAGACCAAATATTATTCATAGTTTCAAAATGTTAGCAATTGTTTCAACTGTAGTTTTATCTGAAACATCAAAAGTGATACACTTGATCAATCTCAAACAAAAACCTAAATGTGCTTACAAAATTCAATTAAATCTATCTACGATGACAAATTCAGTTGATTGTAACTTGATTGAATTATCTCATTGAAAAGAGTTGGTCCAGTAGAGGTGAAATTTAACATGACAAGAAAATAATTTGAAATTAATTAATTTAATTTATTTTTGGAAAATACATACTATATACATTTAAGGTTTTTTTCCGTTCTTTTTCCGTGAAGTTAATTATTCCGACGCCTTTTCTTTCGCCTCTGCTTTTTTCTTGTCTTCATACTTTTCGTAAAAATGGAAGGTCTCAAAGCAAACCTCTATTAAAATTAACCAAATAATAATCCACTCTAACCTCGTGCTCTTCTTCTCGTTTAATACACTCAAAAACGCACGTTGTTCCTCGGTTGAATAATCCAATTTTCTATTCAAAATGGAAATTCTTGAGTTTATATCTAGCACTTTTGAAATACTATAGTATATTTTCTCCAACGTTGGTTCACTCCAATACAAGTCAGGCGTGTCGATCAATTCACTGTACAAGTTTAATTTCCCTCTTAATAAAAATAATTGCCCTGTGATTTTCAAAAATTCATGTTCTTTAGTAGTAATCGCCTTTCCTTCAGCAAGATGTTCCGAATTATTTTTCGTCAACTCTAAATATTCATCTAATTGAGTTTCCAAAATCGATAATCTAGTAGATCGAGACAATCCAATCGCGAATGCCGCCATATCTAGTAATCTCTTCTCTGGAGTTGGTCCTTGCACCACCATGACTTCACCATGCAAATATGAACTCCCTTTGTTTAATGGTTGTTCCGGTAGTTCTTTCAACTCGATCCAATCAATCTCTTCACTTTCAAATGAATCGAATTTGTTGACTATACTATCTTCTAAAATCGGTAAATAATGACTGATTTCTTCTTCGGTTAAGTTCCACCCTACTAGTGTACCATTCGACAAGATCATTAAGTTCGACGTTGAGTTGCTGATATTGATAACTTCATCCGGGATGACTATTTGGAATTCGTATCCTTTGATTCCAGGGATCAATTTTTCAAAATCAATTGAATCACCAACGGTGACCGATGTGACGATCGATAAATATTTCTCTAATAGTTTTGGGGATACATTCTCTTGATCGTTTTTGTTCAACAAGGATAATATATAACTAGTGGACTCGTGCTGGAATGTGGAGTCATCGGCTCGACGTAATTTTTGAGCACCGATTTTCTTCTTAGGGACGTTTTTTACTCTTTTTTGAGGTGGGAAGTAAGCTTCAGTCGAATTATATCGAAGTATTGGTAATCTAAATGGTTTATGGAACAGTATTGTTCTAGGTAATCTCTTTATCATTTGTGGGTCGGTTGATCTAAGAAAAACAAAAGGTTAAATAATATTTTAAGAGATTAATTTTCTGATGATGTAAGATGGTTTAAAAAAATGTGGTCACGTGGGAATGGTCACGTGGCATGATCACGTGGATCCAAACTTTATTTTTCATTTTCTAAAATTAGCAGAACCATCAACATCTCTAAACATGATGACGATATAGAACGGCTACGGCATCACCATACCGTCATTGTAACTCGTAGCCTTAACTAAGAATTTGTAGAATTTTGGGGGCAATGATTTTTTTTTTCTTGGTTTGATAATTTACAATATTTTCGATATTACATAATCTCACGGAATCAGTCAATAACACCCAAAAAGTTTATTATTTATTGTTCGTTTTTAGAGACATCGTAAACAAATCAATACGGCACAAACAATCAACAACAACGGGTTTAGTTCAAAGTTCAGGAAAACAATTGGTAAAAAAGGAATGACCATTGAGATCAATTTCAAGTATGAAATTGTAACAAAACAAAAGGTTTTATAGACGTGTTTAGAATTTGTCAGTTTTAGGAAATGTCATTAAAACAGAAACAGGAAAATTTTTTTTCTTTCTCAATTTTTGAAATGTTCCTGAATAGAAAAAAAAAAAGAAAGTTAACTATGGAAGGAAAAACTTTATAGAGTAGAGAATAAGATACGCCACCAATATAAAAATAGACTACCAAGCCAATAATAAACAATTACGTATTGTCCGAGGTAATATATTGATATTAATAACAATTGCATCATTGTTTGTATTTAGTTGATAGATCAAATCAAAACACGAAGTAAGAGTATCCAAAAATAACTTTTCTTTCTTTATTTGTATTAAGTTATCATGCAGGATTTAACACTAAAAGAGATAAATTTTTTTTTTTCGGGGCGTTGTGTGTTTTGTTTCGAAATAAATTAAATTTAATATAAAGGAATCAAACATTTCAAAAAATTTCCCATAAAAAAAAAAGGAAGAAGGATATAAAAAAAAAATTTCTTTCTTTCTTTCTAAAGGTTTTTCTTTTTCTTCCTTTTTTTTTTAATATTTATTATTTTTATTTTATTACATAAGTAATACGGGATTACATTTTTATTACTTTCGCTTTTTTTTTTTATTTCAAGAAAAATATAAAGAACAATGTGGTATGTTTAATCTTATGGGATGATTCATCACTCCAGTCTTTTTTTTTTGATTTCAATATTTAATTTTTTTAGTTGATTGTTGAAACAAACCCCCATCGTATGACGTGTTTACTAACTAATTGATGTTATATAGTGGTATTTTCGGTTACGTCAATTTCTTGGTTGACAAGAGTAGAGGTGAAATTATGGATAATTTGATTGAAGGTTTACAAAGATTGGAATATAGAGGTTATGATTCTGCTGGTTTAGCAGTTGATGGCAAGTTGATTAAAGATGAAAATGATGAAGAATTTATGAGTTCTATCATTGTTAAAACTCCGGGAAAAGTTAAAGTTTTGAAACAAAAAATTATTGACGACAATATTGATAGATCAGCAGTTTTTGATAACCACGTTGGTATTGCCCATACCAGATGGGCTACCCATGGTCAACCAAAAGTTGAAAATTGTCATCCTCATAGATCAGATCCAAAAGCTGAATTTATTGTTGTCCACAATGGTATCATTACCAATTACGCTGCTTTAAGAAAATATCTTTTAAGTAAAGGTCATCTTTTTGAAAGTGAAACTGATACTGAATGTATTGCCAAATTATTCAAACATTTCTTTGACTTGAACAGAAAAGCTGGTGTTTTCCCAGATTTGAATGAATTGACCAAACAAGTTTTACATGAATTGGAAGGTTCTTACGGTTTATTGGTCAAATCATACCATTACCCAGGTGAAGTTTGTGGTACTAGAAAAGGTTCTCCATTATTGGTTGGTGTTAAAACTGACAAGAAATTGAAAGTTGATTTCGTTGATGTTGAATTTGAAGCTCAAAACAGAACCAGTGAAATTAACCACAATGCTGCCACCTCTGCTGAATTGGGTTTCATTCCAGTTGCTCCAGGAGAACAAAACTTGAGAACTTCTCAATCCAGAGCCTTCCTTTCTGAAGATGATTTACCAATGCCAGTGGAATTTTTCTTATCATCCGATCCTGCCTCTGTTATCCAACATACCAAGAAAGTTTTGTTTTTGGAAGATGATGATATTGCTCACATTTACGATGGTGAATTACATATCCACAGAGCTTCCACCAAATCTGCTGGTGAATCCACCGTCAGACCTATCCAAACTTTGGAAATGGAATTGAATGAAATTATGAAAGGTCCATACAAACATTTTATGCAAAAGGAAATTTTCGAACAACCAGATTCTACTTTCAACACCATGAGAGGTAGAATTGATTTTGAAAACTGTGTTGTTACCCTTGGTGGTTTGAAATCTTGGTTATCTACGATCAGAAGATGTAGAAGAATTATTATGATTGCATGTGGTACCTCATACCATTCCTGTTTGGCCACCAGATCTATTTTTGAAGAATTGACTGAAATCCCAGTGTCTGTTGAATTGGCTTCCGACTTCCTTGATAGAAGATCCCCAGTTTTTAGAGACGACACCTGTGTTTTCGTTTCGCAATCTGGTGAAACTGCTGATTCCATTTTGGCTTTACAATACTGTTTGGAAAGAGGCGCTTTAACTGTTGGTATTGTCAACTCTGTTGGTTCCTCCATGTCTAGACAAACCCACTGTGGGGTCCATATCAATGCCGGTCCAGAAATCGGGGTTGCTTCCACCAAAGCTTACACTTCACAATATATTGCATTAGTCATGTTTGCCCTTTCGTTATCCAACGATTCCATTTCCAGAAAGGCAAGACACGAAGAAATCATTAAAGGTTTACAAAAAATTCCAGAACAAATTAAACAAGTTTTGAAATTGGAAGATAAAATTAAAGATTTATGTAACAGCTCATTGAATGATCAAAAATCATTGTTGTTGTTAGGTAGAGGTTATCAATTTGCTACTGCTTTGGAAGGTGCTTTAAAAATTAAGGAAATTTCTTATATGCATTCTGAAGGGGTTTTAGCTGGTGAATTGAAACATGGGGTTTTAGCATTAGTTGATGAAGATTTACCAATTATCGCTTTTGCCACTAGAGATTCTTTATTCCCTAAAGTTATGTCTGCAATTGAACAAGTCACCGCTAGAGATGGTAGACCAATTGTCATCTGTAACGAAGGTGATGCTATAATCTCCAACGATAAAGTCCATACCACATTGGAAGTTCCAGAAACAGTTGATTGTTTACAAGGGTTATTAAACGTTATTCCATTACAATTGATCAGTTACTGGTTAGCTGTAAATAGAGGTATTGATGTCGATTTCCCTCGTAACTTGGCTAAATCAGTCACTGTTGAATAGATAGAGAGGGGCAATCTTTTTTGTACTTGTTGTTTCTCAGCACAAACCTTTTACCTAGTATATCAATGTGTTTAATTTTCTTCAAAAAAAAAAAAAAGGATTTCTTATTATTAGTGTCAATGTTATTCTTCTTCTTCTTTTTTATATTTGTTATTTGTTATTTAGTTATTAATTAATATATTCTTTTTATTATATTATATTATATTATATACACTTTGTTTATAAATAAATAAGAATCACATCACTTTCTAGTGAAGTATTGCGAGTTTCCCAAGAATGCGGCCGTGTTGTCCAATACAGATTCACCGAAATTCAAATATTTCGAAGCATAATACTTCACGTCCTTGCTTTCAATCTTATCTAAATCAGGAGTTATCCCAGTCGTTCTCTTGACACCTGCTAAGAACCCAGAAACTAAAACTAAATCAAAGGAAATGTGTGCTAATCTACCAATCATTTTAAACATATGAAGTGTGAGTTAAACTGAACTGAATGGAGGTTTGGTATAAAGAAGAAAAAAAGGATGTAGAAACTTGGTGACGTGGATCTATGTATTTTTTTTTGTAGGTGACGATGATTTCAAATTGAAATTTGTCTAGGGATACAAACAACAAAAAATTTTTTTTTTATCTTTTGATGTTTATTATTGTGTACCTTTGGTTTGGTATTTTTATTATCGCTTGATTTGTAAAAACTATGGAGGGCAAAAAAAAAAAAGGTTGAAGTCGTGCATCAAAATCACAAAAACTTTTTTTCTTTCTGTTCTTTTTTCCGTCATTCGAAAGAAAATCAAAATGTATTTGTTCTTTCTTTCTGTTGACGAACATTATCATGACTAGAAAGAACGATATTTCAGCAATGAAGTAATGTTCTTTTTGATATATCAAAAAAAAAGTCCGATATTTATTGATTTAAATTATATTATATAGATGGTTTCGTGCTATTGCTTGTGAACGATAAAGAGGAAGAGATAACAACCATTGATATCCCATGAATGATAAACCATAACATCCACCACGGGTCGTAACGTATCCAAGAGAGCTATCAAACAACTAAGAAAAAAGCTGATGTCCGGACTTTCCACATATCAATTGGTTTCGCTCATTTGACGTTTATTGTTTTTTTTGTTTTTGATTTTTGATTTTTTTATTACTATTATTCATCTCTACCCCTATTCATTCGTAAAAGAAAAAAAAAATACTAATCGTCATTTGCTGACTCTGGTTTATCGTCGGTTGGTTATCAAAAGAATTGTTATGATATGTTATGTTTGGGCAAAAATATCTTACAGTAAAAAAATCCCACCAGCAGAGTCGTGCAAGAAAGGTCACATTTTCTTTTGGTTTATTTTCACAAGTTTTTTTTTTTTACCAGAAGGAAAAACGAAGGGAAGTGAATTTTCTTCTTTCCCTACCACCTTTTCTTACACAACAAAAACAAACACATCATCATCCATAATCATGTCAGGAACAGGAGGAGGATATAGACCAAGAGGACCACGATCTGAAAGTCGAGCACATAATTCACCATATCGTCGTGATAACCGTAATAGAGATAGTAACAACTATGGAGGAGCACCTAAAAGATATGGTGAACGAGATTCTTATCGTCCAAGTACGAAACCACCAGCATTTAATCAACAAGAAAATCGACCAACTGGACCATCGGCAAGAGATAATGGGTTCACTCCAGGCACGAAACGTCCGTTGCCATCGGGACCAGCCAGTTTTAGAAAACGTCCTGATCATCATCATCACAATATGCTTAATAACAAAATCTTACCTAGTGGACCTAAAAGAGCAAATTATAGAGATAGTGGGTTCGTGAATGAACAACCACAAGTTCCAGTACAAGTGCAGAAAAAATTAAGATCTGATCAAATATATTGTATCAAAACTAACAAATTACCAAATGTATATGAAAGAGTAGCACAAGTTGGAGAAGGAACGTATGGGAAAGTGTATAAAGCCAAACATAAAATAACATCAGAATATGTGGCTATGAAGAAACTAAGATTAGAATCGGAAAAGGAAGGATTCCCAATCACGGCAATTCGAGAAATCAAGTTATTGCAATCTTTCGATCATGAAAATGTGGTTGGATTGTTGGAAATGATGATTGAAAGTAATCAAATCTATATGGTTTTTGATTATTTGGACCATGATTTGACTGGATTATTAACTCATCCTGATTTGAAATTGGAAGAATGTCATCGAAAATTTATATTCAAACAGTTGATGGAAGGGTTGAATTATTTGCATAAGAAGAGAATTATTCATCGTGATATTAAAGGATCAAATATTCTATTGGATAATATTGGAAGATTGAAGATTGCCGATTTTGGACTTGCTCGTCCGATGAAGATCGTTAATGATGATGAGAAACCTGATTATACTAATCGAGTAATTACCATATGGTACAGACCACCGGAATTGCTATTAGGTGCTACTGATTATGGAAGAGAGGTTGATGTTTGGGGTGTTGGTTGTTTATTGATTGAATTATATTGTAAACTTGCTGCTTTTAGGGGTATGGATGAAATCAGTCAATTATGCAAGATATTCAATATCATGGGGACACCAACATTGGAAGATTGGCCAGAAATTGATAGATTACCGTGGTTTGAAATGTTGAAACCTAAAATCAATGTCAAGAGTAAGTTTGCTAAGAAATATCAGGATGTGATGACATTACCTGCATTCAAGTTGGCTGAAAGTTTGTTAGAGTTGAATCCTGCTAAAAGACCAACTGCGGAAGAAGCATTACAACATGAATACTTCAAAGAAGATCCTCAACCGGAACCATTATATTTCTTGAAAGAAATTAAAGGAGAATGGCATGAATTTGAAACTAAAAAGAGAAGACGAGAAGAAAGAAAGAGGATAAAAGAAGAAGAAGATGCTGAGTTGGCAGCTAGTAAAGCCGCCAGGAAAGCAGCAGCAACAGCTAAATCAAACACCGACGAGAGAAATACTGGTTCAGAGAAACTTGATGGTAGTGGTGATGAAAGTCTGACAAAGTATAATCTGACTAGTAAAGACGAGGAAAATTAACGTTGTCTATGGAAAAATAGAATAAATAGAAAATGCATAATATCTGTTGCAAAAAAAAAACGAAAAAACGAAAAACGAAAAAAGCTAAAGAGAAAAATATGTTAGAAATATTTTCTTCTTTTTTGTAATACTTTCCACATATAAAAAATATCCACAAATGAAGAAGATTTTTTTATTAGCGGTCTTTGCATTCAGTCAACTTATCGAGTCGTCAAATGATCCCGATCTCCATCCTTATTCATCATTGTTTATAAAATCTATCAACAACAAACAAGTCATTCAGTGTATCAAAAAAGTAGAAGAGACGTCATTCAAGATCAAGAATTGTACTGACGTAACCGATAAATCATGTGTATGTTACTTCATGAAGATGATTGAACAAGATTGTGAGCAATTAAAAGCAGATCAAGTGTGGTATTTGGATACATTAGATCATCCTGAATGTATGAGCAAACAATAAGAATAATTGCAACCAAAAAAAAATTGAACAACCGACAAATTCAAAGTGTGTTTTTTTGGTATTACATCAGTGAATTATAATAGTGTTTTTAAATTTATGCTTTGCTTAAAATAATATCTACACCCTGAACTTAAATGTATCGTGAAGTCTAATAGTTTAGTGTCTATTATTATTTTTTGGAGTTGGACATAGAAAAAATAAAATACTATACAAGATCCATAACCAAAGCCTAGTCCCGTGGTCAAAACAGCAAAGGTATTACAAAAATAAAAAAAAAGTACACTAAGCTTACCCCTCCTAATACTTTGTGATCTCATGAGTTCAACAGATCTAGATGAAGAAAACAGACTTTCTAACTGTTCATTCGCCGGGATCATAATGTGTCTCAAAAGCGTATATGCAAAAAAACAAAAAAAAAAACTTGCACAAGAAGAAGAAGAAGAAGAAGAAGTGGAAAATTATAATCCCCCTTGTTTAGTTCATTGATATAGAACTAGCGAAGTCTCTGAAGATTTATTATAATTTACTGATGAAATAAGTACAAAGAAAAAATTTTAGTGCTTAGTAATAAACTGGATGTTTAGATTATACACCTAGCATATTCCAAGTTCAACAACAACAACTGATCAATTTATGAAATTGTATCAGTTCGGCGCAAATGCGTAAAAAACAAAATTTACAAAAAAAAAAAAAAAATGACACACAAAAGTATCATCAATGAAATTAAATTGAAGAAGAAAAAACAATAGACACATACAAAAAAAAGCCATAAAAAAAGACCTATAAAAAAAATTATTTTCTTTATTAATAGTGATTTTCTTTTTCTTTCTTTCTTTCTTTTATTATTTTTTATTGACAATACTAAAAATTTCAAACTCTTCTTTCTTTCGTCCCATCTGATTTTTTTTTTTTTAATATTTAAATTACCTTCTTCTTCTTTTATCAACAATTGGGAAATTTAGTTATTACTCAAAGTTATTTATTTATTCTCCTGAGGAATTTTTTTTTTATTGAATTGTTTTCATATTGTGTGTTGCGGGTGATCCTCCTAAAACCACGGAAAAAAAAGAAAATTTTTAATAGCAAATAAACCCATTCATTATTAATTTCTTTTTCCTTTTTCATCGTCATCTGTCAACCAATTAATTAAGAAACTATGGGATCCTGTGCCTCAAAAGAACCAACACCACCGTCAAAAGCTACACAGTCAACACAGCAAAAACGACAACAGCAGCTGCAATCAATACAACAAAAACAACAACAACAGCAACAACAAACGGAAGAAGAGCGAAAAGGCTCAAATGGCAATTTAAAAAATGGATCAAGCTCCAATGAATCTACGAAACATCCTTCATCAAGTCTGACAACTGACCACTCTCAAGAAAAACAAAATATTCAAAATGGATCTACTGATAATCTAATAACAAATCCAGTGGATGCAGCAGCTCAATCTAATCCAAGTAAAGAAGTCAAAGTATTATTATTGGGTTCAGGTGAAAGTGGTAAATCAACTATTGTAAAACAAATGAAAATCTTGCATTCGAATGGTTATTCAAGTGAAGAATTGGATGAATATAGACCGTTCGTTTATAAAAATGTCTTGGACTGTGTCAAAAATGTTATAAATGCAATTATAGATTTAGAACCAGACTTGATTAAAAAACCAGACACTTCAGAGACAGAAGATGATTTGAATGTTACTGATTTAACTACGGAAAATAATAATGTCGCCAGTTCGAACGGATCGGTTAAACGTAAACATATTTTGGACTATGATTCTTTGAATGAAATTTTGGATTACGAATACTCCATGGACCAAACAATCAATTTCGATCCTAGCATTGCTGCCAAAATTAAAGAAATTTATAATACCCCAGAAGTTAAAGACTTTATGATCCATAGACAAGGTGAATTTTATCTTATTGACTCAACTGATTATTTCCTTTCGAATATTGATAGAATATGTGCGTCTACCAACTATGTTCCTTCAGTAATGGATGTTTTACGTACCCGTAAGAAGACTTCAGGTATTTTTGATTTCAGATTTGACATGGGTAACGGATTAAACATTCATATGTTTGATGTTGGTGGACAACGATCGGAACGTAAGAAATGGATCCATTGTTTTGATAACGTTACGCTAATTATTTTCTGTGTCGCCCTTTCTGAATATGATCAAGTATTATTGGAAGAAAATAATCAAAATAGATTAGAAGAAAGTTTAGCATTATTTGATTCAGTGGTTAACTCTCGTTGGTTTGCCAGAACTGCGGTGGTGTTATTTTTGAATAAAATCGATGTGTTTGCCGAAAAATTACAACATAGTCCATTAGAAAATCATTTCCCAGATTACACAGGAGGTAATAATATAAATAAAGCTGCTAAATATATCCTTTGGAGGTTCAATCAAGTCAACAGATCAGGTCTCACAATCTACCCTCATGTTACCCAAGCTACGGATACAAGTAATATTAAATTGGTCATGGCTGCAGTTAAAGAAACAATATTAGAAAATTCATTGAGAGACAGTGGTATTATATAGTATTTTTTATTATTATTAGGTAATGTTTAAACTTATTGTTGTTCCATAAAGTGGAAATCGTAGAGACAAGCAAGGTCTTTGTTTAATCATTGTGGAGCCTCGCATGAATGCTTTATCCATAAGAAAAATTTTCAACTCTTTTTTTTTTTCTTACTTTTTTTTAATTGTTTGAAGTTTTTACAACCTAGATTATACCTTCTGTCAACCCCACTGTGTGATCAACAAATACCCTGGTAATTATGGTTCCACTCTCATTGGATAAGTTAAAGATCAGTAATGGTGACAGTATCGACTATCGTGAAGATGACGACCTTATTGACATAACAGATGACATTTTCAAAAGTCTATCGAAGATCACCGATAACAGAGTCGTCAAAGCAGCACCGTTTGAATTATTAGAAGGTACCAGAGCGTTAGAAGTGCTTAATCCGAAATTGGATACGGGGTTAATTGAATTAACAGAAGAGGAATTATTGTTTGATTGTACCAAACCTCAATCTATTGATGTCATTATCAATATCCAGACTAAATTATTATCTAATTTGGTGAATTGGTTGGAAAGTGATAGTTTACCGGTGACGGTGTTGAGTTGTCGATATGTCCAGACTTTATTGGTTAATTATTTGAAACATAATATGTCGAGCAAAACAGGACAAGTTTCGTTTGTTGATCCAAGATTACCTAAAGTTGAATATGATACTGAAAAATTGGATTATTTATTGGTCCATAAAGTATTGAAGACATTTGTTATGGGGTTGTGTAAGTTTATTGGATTCACTATTAATTTATCAAGGATTGTCTTGTATGAGGAAGAAGATTTGACTACGAAATCAATGAATTTGAATTTTTTTAACGATTTCCTGTCACAGTTCTTTATTGATGAAATTAACGATTGCATTGAATGGATCCTAAGTCATGATGAAATTACCGATGCTGATATTTTAATAACTCAGTTAAAAGTAGTATCAAATTTAGTCAATATGGAAATGAGTCTCATTGAGAAAATAGATTTCATGGAAGGTGAAGAAACCAAACCTTGTTTTGAATTTTGTGTTGATGCCATTGAACAAGTCCATAAATTGGAAAAATACACCTACGACGAGTCACTTATTCCATTTGGTGCATTTTCCAAATTTGTTCAAGTTGATTTGGAAAATAGAAACATTCCAGCAGAATTAGGTCATATTGATTTGGAAACTACATGGAAACACCTTTCTGGAATTTTTGGTACGATTCACAAATTTGCAAACCAAGCAAGTTCAATCAAGACGATGAACCAATTGAACGATTACTTACAATACAATATTAAATATCCAATTGATAAATTTTCAGTATTTTCTAGAGGAGCTTTCCAATTATTTTTTATTAGAGACAACAAGTCTATATTTGGATCAACGGAAGTTACATTACCTACATTAATGGTTGATTTAATTGAAAACGTCGTTGGTAAAAACACCATCGTTTTGGGAAATTTTGAAAATAACTTATCACAATTTAAAGACAACATCAAGAATGAAATATTAACTCATTACAACACATTATTACAGGATTTAGAAAGTGGAGTGTATCATATATTGACATCATATGCCGCCAATCCTTGTCGTCTGCAACAATTATTATCGAAAGGTTTAATATTATGGGATACATTACAAGTTTCATGGGAATCGTTCGAATATGAAATGCATAAAAACTTCAATATTGGTGATGAATTTGCCAGTGGAGATTTGAGTATAACTGTGACATCATATATCTACTATTCTAAAATGCAATACATGGTTGACTTGCTATTGAATGGAGTTTCATTGGATATCTATAAACCATTCGAAATGTATCTCATCTACTGGTATGCCGAATTTTTAATTGTCAACGTAATTGAACATTTGGAAAATCGAGTGACACAAATCATTTTGGGTAAAATCAACTATTTGGAAACTAATATTCCTAAAAAAATTAAAAAATTGAAAGCAGGGGCTAAAAAAGATCAATTGAAGGAAATTAATCGTATCAACCAAGAAGTTGTGATTCCTCAGTTAACAGCTACATTGAATTTTAATCAAGATTATCTAATTAAATCATTACAATCCTTACAAACATTAATCCGATGTCATGCAAATTATCTTTCCGTTTTGTCAAAATTACAAATTATTGATTTCACAAAAGGACCAGCTAATAACTTAACATCTATGGAAAACTTATACTACTTAAGAATGAAACCGTGGTCATCGATAGGTATTCCAACCTTCCCAACTTTCGAGCAGTATGAATCTGTATTGAAAAACAACACTTTACCAGGTCAGAATAATAAATTAACGTTAATGAAATGTCT
>JAKTXQ010000016.1:0-40027 GCA_030582995.1 Candida maltosa
GATACCTTCTATATTTTTCTTTGGAGATAATTACTAACTCCTGATTTAGCGTATGCAACAAGACCCACCAAGCGGAGTATCGGCATCTCCATTACCAGATAATGTCATGAAATGGTACGTGATTTGATTACTATAATGTTATTTTCCACAAGTTCCCTGAATACTGACTAACTTTTTTTTTTAGGAATGCTGTGATTATAGGACCTTCCGATACACCATTTGAAGATGGTACATTTCGATTAACTTTACAGTTTGACGAACAATACCCTAATAAACCACCCCAGGTTCGATTTATATCCGATATGTTTCACCCTAATGTGTATGCCAGTGGAGAGTTGTGTTTGGATATTTTACAAAACAGATGGTCTCCTACCTATGACGTGAGTTCGATCTTAACCTCTGTGCAATCATTATTGAACGATCCGAATATTTCATCTCCGGCAAATGTTGAAGCTGCCAATTTATACAAAGATCATCGTTCGCAATATGTGAAACGTGTAAGAGAAACGGTGGAAAATAGTTGGAATGACGATGAAGATGATGAAGACGAGGATGAAGACGAAGATAATATAGAGGAAGATTGAGAAATGGCAAATAATGTACACATAAATATATAAGCAAGTAATAGATATTATTTTTTTTATTATTATTAACTTCTATTGGTGATTCTATATACAAGGACGACTGTTCTATTTTAACCATAAGTAATACCATTTTCTTCTACTCTTGGCAATCTCTTCTTCGATTTTACGTTGACGTTCAAGTTCCTTTTGTCTCTCTTCTTCCTTCAATCTCGCTTGTCTTGCAATTTCATATTTATCCTCTATAATAATTTGCTTAGGTTGACCACTCTCACCGATATTCTTATCACGGTAAACTGCAAACATAGTTATGAAAACCACCAAATAGATGAAAAACTTCGTCACCCCGTCCATTCTCTTAATATCAAACTGTTCTTTACGCACAGGAGTTTCGCTCAAGAACAACTCCGGTAATTTCTTAATGTACGTTTTCGGCGTTGGGTCCGTGGTCTTTATTTTTGACGGCACTTCGAACGGAAGATCATATGGTGCTTCGAGTTTGTTCCAATTGGTGAATTTCTCACGGACACCCCAATCCCCGTACGCGATATAATACCCTAACTTCTTATCCGTCAATGTCAACTTCGTCCATTTCTTATCATACTTATCCTGAAGTTCTTTCAATACTTGTCCTTGATGTAATAAACTCAACGTGGCGAATTTTGTCGGGTCTTCGAAAATAGGTTGGGTGTCGATTGGTTGGGTTTCTTCGGAGGAGTTTGAAAGTAAGGATCCGAAATCTTTGAGGGATTGGATGGCTAATTGTGCGGCTTGTTTCTTGGCTTCTTCTGGACTTACTTTTGTCGAAAGGTTTCGTGATATGGTGGTACGTATCATGATTGTCTGTTCTGATATTGAAGTTGAAAAATGCTTGAAAAGAAAATTTTTTTTTTCTTTTGTTTAGCGTTTTGTTTTTTGGGGCTACAATTCCGATCAGATATATCGATATTCAAAAAAAGAAAAAAAATTATATTAATATATAAAAAAGTCCGTTTAATACGTATGATAAATTTTTGTTCATTTACTTCTTCTTACCTTTCTTCTTGCCTCCTTTCTTGCCTGACTTCTTTTTCTTCTTCTTTGCATTTGGTTTGGTAGCGGATGAACCATCTTTAGCAACTTGGTTTTCGTCATTAGCAGAGTCAACACTGTCATTATGTAGTGGGGAAGGTTCTGGTGAGGATTGTTCTTCGTCACTAGCTTTGTTTGGAGAAGCAGGAGTAGTTTCCTTTGATGGTTCGGTATCGTGGACATTTGCCAGGTCATCTGTTTGAGGAACTACATTTGATTCTGTAGAAATTGCTGTTTCGGTGACTTGGTTTTGGTCATTGTTAGTTTGTGGTTCTTCTGCGGTGATAGATTCTTCAACTGGAGCAACTTCTTCCTCTTGTAAATCAATTAAATTTTCTTCATCTTGTACACTTTCCTCAACTGGGCTTGGAACATCAACACCTTCATTAACCTCATTAGTTTCTGGTTCATCTTTGCTATCATTTCTTGATTTATCAGTACTATTGTAGCCTTCAGAGTCCTCTGGTTGTGCAATTAACGGAGTAGATTCATCAATTGACGAAACTTCATTCTGAATAGTTTGTTCATAGATTCTTTCTCTAAGATCCATAATTTCTTCTGGTTCGTTTGTGACTTGAGTCGAACTACCTTCAATTGGTTCTTTAGCTTCGTCACCCAATTCATGTTCCCCATTTTCATTCTTTTCACTCAATTTAATATGTTGTGAACTTGATCCAATTTGAACACTATCATGTGCTGCTCTTCCAAAAAAATCTAACTCGTCTTCAGGGTATTGCGGTGGTAATTCATCACCTTTATCTAAAACTTTGTCACCGCCATCAACAATCGCTTTATCGTATTGTGGCAAGGCAGCCAAACCTCTATCACCAGAAATCTTTTTGTAATCACTTGTGGATACAAATCCATATTTTCTGACGTTGGCTTCAATCCAAACAAACCCTAATTGTCCCAAATTAACTTGAAATTTGGCATTCGTGGAAAAACAACCAACAGCAGGGAACAAATCAACAAAGCACCCCTTCATCACATCCAAAAGTTTTTTCCCGTTTCTAGTAATGAATATAGTTCCTGTCGAAATCACATACCCGAATCCAACAATATCTGCTTGTTGTAATGGTGGTAAAACTAATGCATTATATTCACTATGTTCTCCTTGATGTTGCTGTAAAGGTGTAGGGAAAGGTTTGTTAATTTTCAAATTTCCTGTACTTTCATATCCAATGGAAAATTTATTGTAACCTGGTAATCTGAATCCGGAAGGATAAGGTTTAGTAACCAAACCAATGGAAAAATGTGCGTTTGGATGATTATCGTTATTAAACTCGAATACTTTGGTTTCGAAATAAACAGTGTCGGAATAAACACGATTTTTAACAGGTAAAGGATAATTCAATACAGATGTGGCTGTTGAATAAGGCATATCATTGTTGTTGAAGTTCAATTCCGTCTTATCTGCAACTATGAACCTTTGATTCAATACATCCTGGTCCAATTCGAATTGGAAAGCACTTATACCACATTCTTTAATAAGCTTCTCATCTTCAGTAGTGAATGTTTTACCACGAACATTACCAAAATCAGGAGGGTTGGTAGTGGTGAATTCTTGACCTTTCAAATATGCAGATTGTTCTTCTGGGGATAAATTTGTGAAATCGAACGATTCGGCCAAATTCAATAAGCTTTCTTCATCGTTTAAAAATTCTCTTGGGACGTTATTCAGATGTGATCCTAATAAGTCCGAACCTAAACTAGAATATTCATTTCCTTCAGAATTCTGACAAAATAATCTGAATGCGCAAAATGATAATGCAAAAAATAGGATAATCGATGCAAATACTAATAAAAGTAACACCGATGTTGGATCTGACTCCATCTTAATTGATACTTTTGATTTAAAAGAAAATTATTGATATTTTCTTTTTTTTTAAAAAAAAAAAAAAAGTAGACGAAGAAAAAATAGAAAAATTAAAAAAAAATTATGTGACGATTAAATGAAGTTACAATGAGAAGAAGATTTTTTTTTAAAAATAAAAATTTTTTTTTTGTTTTATTGTTTTGTAAGTTTGTTTTTGTTTACTTTCAAATTTGAACTTGGAAATCATTTCAATGTTTTGTTGATGATCTTTTGTAAGAATAAGATACTTTTGGTTATAGCATTGATGTAAAGGTTAAACATCCTAGTCGTGCAATCCACCCCCACTTTTGTATATTGTTATTTAACCTGATAGAAAAACAAAACAAAACAAAGGGGTAAGAGTATTGAAGGCTATGTAATTCAATGAAAGTTATGTGTAACGTAACAGAATTAATGAACTGTGGATATGTACCTCCGTAGTTTCATTAATATGCCAAGAAAGTATAACAATTAACTTTCATGGTGGTCTTTTTTTTTCTCTGGCTACCTTTTGTATACTAAATTTTACTACCATGGGTGGGGAACGAAAAAAAAAAATAGCTGTACCTCGCACAAAAAAAAAGAGCAAGGACGCGTCGTAGTCGAAGACGAACGAACGTACGCCATACTCGCGTGATTTATAATCATTAAAAAAAAAAACATCAACTATTTAAGGGATGAGAAAAGACCTCGAAAAAAAAAATGATGATTATTCTTCTCAGTTAGAGTTCGTGTGAAAATTTCCGGACTGACGTGAGACCGAATGGGAGGACTTTGTATTGAAAAAAGCCGTACTAACAAATCTCTACAAATAGCTCATACACTGTGTTTTTAATATAAATCATTGTTTATTGTTTGTTTAAATTCCTGTTTTATCTGTGTGAATACTTTCGAAACAGATTCTGTTGTAGATCAAGATAGCTTTTTCTTTGATTATCTGATAAATGTATAATATCAGAGTTAATAACTTTACTGGATACGTTGAAAGGACAGACTCAGTATTGTTGTAGAAGATGTAATTGATGACACTTTTTCCAGAATCATATTGAGCTCTTTTTTTTTTTGGAATCTGCAGAGCTTTTGTCCCTTTGGTTAACTAGTTGTCATTACAGTATTGTTGATCGCTCAAGTGGAAACACCCGTCTGTTATATCCAGAATTTTATTTTTTTTTTTTCTATTTTTTTTTGTTTTCTCTAATCTTTATACTAAATAATATGACAGTCGAAGTAGCTTGGAAAGCATTAGCAATATCTGAATCAGAAGTCAGTTTACACAAAGTCTTAAGATGTGGACAAACTTTTCGTTGGAAGAATATTAACAACGTTTGGTCATTTGCAACTTCTGATAGAATCATTCTCTTGAAACAGGATCCATCAAACATCTACTATTCACATATCATGCAAAAGGGTAAATCTGGGAAAGAAAAAGAGACTCTTGAATTTATTAATGATTACTTTGCATTATCCATAAAGTTGGAAAGTTTATATACCCACTGGAAGATCCAACACGCTGATTACCAACTGAAGAAAAATCAACAGAAATCACCATTTGATTTGTTTACTGGAATACGGATCCTTAGACAAGATCCTTGGGAATGTCTTATTTCGTTCATTTGTTCCTCCAATAACAACGTCAAAAGAATTTCCAAGATGTGTGAAAATCTATGTATTCATTTCGGAGAATATATCAATGATTACGACAACCACGAGTATTTTTCATTTCCTACTCCGGAAGCATTATCCGGACCAAACGTGGAGACCAAATTACGTGAATTGGGTTTTGGATATCGTGCCAAATACATTCATCAAACAGCTTTAAAATTCACGGACGATGTCAATCACCCTGATATCACCATTTCCAATTTAATGGGGATGAGAGAAGCTAAGTACGTTAGAGCCCATGAATTTTTACTTCAGTTGACAGGGGTCGGTCCTAAAGTGGCGGACTGCATTTGTCTAATGTCGTTGGATAAGCATGATGTTGTCCCGATTGATACCCATGTGTATCAGATTGCGATCCGTGATTATAAGTTTAAAGGTAATAAAAGTATGAAAACGTTAAATAAAGAGACGTATAGTGCCATTCGTACATATTTCAAAGGGATTTTTGGAGAGTATGCGGGATGGGCCCAGTCGGTCTTATTTGCTGCTGATTTAAGTGATTTGAATAATGGTACAAATATTGAGACAGTAAGTATTAAAATAGAAAAAGTTAAATAAATAAATACATAAACAAGTGGTTGGTTTTTCCAAATAAATGAATTATTCATTATTATACATACAAAGAAAAAAGAAGAGAATGGATGAGTAAAAATTAAAATAATGCAAATTAGTTGTTATGATATTTTTTTTTTATGATGTTTTATTTATAAATAAAATTCTCTAATCGAATAAACCGAAACCCATATCGTCATCAGATTCTTCAGCAGCTTCTTCTTCAGCTTCTTCAGCAGCGGTTTCACCACCGGCAGCGGCAGCAGAAGAACCGGCAGTAGCGGCAGCACCAGCAGCTGGAGCGGAGGCAGCGAAGGAGAATAATAATTCTTTCAAGTTTTTACCTTCAACGGCTTTGGCGAAAACATCAGCCCAAATTTGGTCAACAGTGGCACCAGCAGCTTTGGTGATGGCTAATAATTTTTCGGAGGTGATTTCTTGTTCAGCATCTGCTAAGATCAAAGCAGCGTAGGAAACGGAGGCTTCAGAAGACATTATACTAGTTGTTATTTGACTGACTATTCGTTAGTATACTGAATATTTTTCAATTTTTTCTCTTAATCAGCCATAGTGAGGTTTGAGAAGGAAAAAAAAAGAGTGAGAAAAAAAATGTCATTTTGGTTGGGACACGCATTTTAGGGCTAATAAGCCCTAGTTCTAAGCACGTGATGACTTTTTGCAGTAATTGTTATTTTACTTACAAGTAAATAAACAAACAAACATTGATGATGATGAACACTATTTAAACATAACAATAAAAATATGATAATATATACAAGGTGATGGAGAAATTCTTATTAATAATTTTTAAATAATAAAAACAAAAACAAAATAAAAGTAAAAATAGATATTAATATGAAATTCTCTATTTCAAGAAGGTAATGATTGAATCTAACCAGCCTCTATATTCTTGTTCTTCTTTGAATTCAGAATAGCTGACAATAAATTCAGCCAATTGAGGGTTGACACCATTGGCATCCAAGTATTGTTCAAATCCAACTTGGATTTCTTCTTCCAAATCACCGAATTTTGGACCTTCGTAAGCAAACTTGTCAACAAAATCATTAGATTCGTTAATTCTAGCAATCAATTTGCTAACATCACTTTGGAAGCTAACAGCTTCAGTAACAAATGAAGGTTCAGCATTACCCAAGAACAAATCAAACAATAAACCTTGATTCTTTTCTTGGTTTTCAACTAAAACTCTAACCACGCTAAATGATTGATCAAAACCTTCTGGTTCAGCGTCTTCAGCGATTTCACCTTCTTCGAGAACATCGAAATCACTGACTTCTTCAACATCGAAATAAACATGGATGATTTGACCTTTGTCGTCTTTTTTGACCAATTCCACAGTGGAGTTACCTGGTTTGGAAACAAGGGTGAATCCTAAACTTGACAAGACTTCAGAAACTTCTGGTTGGAAATCGTTTGGAATTTTTTCAAGAATTTGTTTTTCACCTTCAAGGAGTTGTCTTAAGGTAGTGGCTTCAGCTTGGTTCAATTGCATTGAACTGTTGTGGAATAAACGTAATGATGTGGTGGCAGCAATCTTTGGTAAGGATGCACGCAAAGCATTGGATGGCTTGACGGCTGAAGTGGCCAATCTTTTGGATAATTGAGAACGTAAAGTGGTTGATAATAATCTAGACATTGTGTGTTTGTATGTGGAAGCAATTGATTGAATGACTAACAGAAAAGTAGTTAGAAAAAATGGGGGCAATTTAAATCGATTTTATTGAGGAGACGAGAAGAGTTGGAAGAGAAAAAAACGTGGTAGTGCAAACTAGACAAAACTCCACAAAAAAAAAACATACAATCAAACAAATAAACAAGGAGTTATTATTAATACAATTGTATACTTAAATGTACTATGAAATGGGGAGAACAAATATGTAAAAAAAAAAAAAAATATCTAATCTAATAATAGTTATTAAATGAATAAATACCAAATAAAAATCAAAAAAAAAACGATGGTTTGGTTAACGAAGTAAAAGACAATTGAATGGGAAGTGGTGTGAATGAAATAAATAAAAAATAAAACTAAA
The DNA here is from genome assembly GCA_030582995.1 of Candida maltosa. NCBI lineage: Eukaryota > Fungi > Ascomycota > Pichiomycetes > Serinales > Debaryomycetaceae > Candida > Candida maltosa. The sequence goes on from JAKTXQ010000016.1 coordinate 7,770, forward strand.
AGGTATTATAATTAAAGAATGATGCAAAAATTTGTAATAAGTAAGGTAAAAAAAATTTTGTAAAATGGCAAGTAATCTATTAGTCTGGATTTATCACATTATAGAATTGAAGTATTCTTGAACAAATAATGAACTTTTTCTATATCTTCTTTCTTTATACTTATCAAATATGGATTTATGGTTCTTTTCGGCATGGCGACAGTTTTCCAATAAAACTTCCGCTAATGGACGTACTTGTCGTTCAGTGTATCCACTGTAAAACACATGTAATTCAGTCCAATCGCCTCTTCCAAGAAGTTTTCTTGATAAATAATGTGCACCTGCTGCTAACCAACTTGGAACGGCAGCAACAAATCTGGAATCCATAACGGTGATTTCAAGAAAGTATTTTGCCAAAGTACGGGTTTCGTAATCGTAGTTGTCAGCTTTAGAGATTCTTCTCAAAAATGACATTGGTCCTGGCCAGCCCATATCGAATTCCAAAACATCAATCATAAATCTTTCTGCTTTTAAGAATTCTTCTATTGTGTAGGCGTTATCGGCCATATATGCAATTTCTTGAATGGTGGGGCAGTTGATTTCCTCGTATTTCGCAGCAATGATCAATGCAACGGCACCGACTAGTTGGAAACGTGATAAGGATACTCTTCTGCGGGATAAAAATCTATCAATATAATTCACAGTTAAAAACAATGTTTCAGGTAATAAATTAAAACGTGAATGTACTTGAACCACCCAATCCACCAATACTGCTCTCATTTCCCACTTTAGCTCATCTTGTCCCTTCATATAATCCGGATCAGGAATATATTTATTTTCCAACTCATGCAAATAATTAAAAATTTCTGGTGCATATTCAGCAACCATTGTTGTATCGTACGTATCTTCATCCTTTTCATCCAATGTTGTACGGGAATATTTCTGAATAACGTATCTGATTTCATTTATACTTGAGTTTGTCCATATTGGTTGCATAGGCATATGGTCGGCAAATGGTGATCTCAATGGTTTGGGAGATCCTTCAATATCGTCATCGTCAATATCGAGTTGCTGCTGCTGTTGATGTTCATCCTCGCTTATACCTCTATCGTCAATTTGTTCAAATTCTTCACTTATTAGTTGGTTTTTACTATCATCATCGTTCAATTCCAAATCATGGTATCTATTTTCTTTGTCTTCGTCATCGTCAAATTCGTCATCGGTTGCTTGGTCGTCGTCGCCGTCACCGCCGCCGCCTTTCAACAATACTTTTTCCAATCGTGGTTTTTTGAATTGATGGATATTTGTATCTTGTTGATCTTGTAATGATTGTCGGTATATCTGTATTTTGGATGCACTACTAGAACTAGCGGTATGACGATGTGAAACAGTATGAGTTGTTTGAGGAAGTTTCACTCTTGGATAATGTTTATTTTCCTGTAACGTGACATCTGACAATGCCTCTCTATGATGTGTTAGATGCGATGACGGTGCTATTTTGGTAGAACTGGTTATTTGTTTGGAGGAAGTTTTAGACTTCAATTGTTGACTAAGTTCATTTTCATCTGTTATAGATGTTCTGATTGATTTCATAGTATGACTGGAATGAAATGTGTTAAATGGAAGGGAAGGGGAAAGAGTGATATTCTCAGTTGTCAATCTCTTTTGTTGTTGTTGATGATGATGATGAATTCAATTGTGTATAAACTTGCTTTTAGTTTGCAAAAAAAAAAAACAAGAAAGTGAAACGAAAATTTTTTTGTTTTGTTTTTTTTTTTAGTCGTTCTCCTTTCGGTCGGTTGCTCCTCAAAAAAGAAAAAAAAACTCGCGGTGATTGTGGTGGTAGGACAAAAAAAAAAGCTAAAAGAATTTCGTGGTACCAGTGAAGTCAATAACCAAATAGGAAAATGAAAACAAATGGATTGGTGGCTTGTTAATAATATTAGGTTGTATTTAAACGAATGTAGAATATTTACTTGAAAAAGTAAATAGTTAGAATGAAATTAAAACCAAATGGCACCAAATGTTATGACTTTCAAAAAAAAAAAAGTATATGTGTGTGTGGTTGATGGTGATAGATCTTTGATCTTGATCTTCAGTTATTGAATCTATTCTCTTTATCGAAAGTGGATGGACTTAAAAAGAAAGAAAAGAAAAGAAAAACCCAACTAGAAGAAAAAGAAGAAAGTTTTCATCAATGAAACACAATTTTCTTTTTTTTTTTTCTTTGTATGGTGTTGATTTGTTTTGATTTTTTTTTTCTTTACTTTGTTTTGTTTGTTTGTTTGTTTGTTTGGAACTGGGATGGGAATAAATATTTTTGTGTGCACTAAAACGAGAAAATGTAAACAAAAAACGCCAGAAAAAAAAAAGCCAAAAACTTAACACACTACACGTCAACGAAATAACGTTACAAAATAAAACGGGATATATCGAAGTTGTATATTCACCAACTATAATAATAATAATAATAACAATAATAATATTAAACATATAAAGAAATCTAGAAATAAAAATGTAACACTATATTTACATCAAGTAAGCTAATGGTATCATAATAAAAACTAACAACGAACTGTTTAAAGTTTCAGCACCACCTTTTGAAGATGTACTGGAATCTAGATTGGTTGTAGTTGGTGCTGCATCATAGGAACTAGCAGTGTTGGAATCTGTATAAATCGGACTGTAGGTGGTGTAAACCGATTCGATACTTCCAATAGTAGTTGTAACTTCCACCATCACTGCGGAAAATGTTGTCATCAGGCAGATACTATCACTACTGCATGAAGTTAAGGTCACAACGGTATAATCATACTCTGTTTCTGTCATTTCACCAATAGCAGTAACTGTTTCAGGAGCAATTGAAGAACTGGCAATAATAGACGCGGAAAAACTAATATCATCTAGTTTTGTACCTCTTAGTTTCTTCAATGAATTAACCAAGGTATACACATTATTCCTACTACTATTATTGTTGGTGGGGGTGGTGGTGTTGGAATAACAAACTTTCTTGTCATAGACTTGGTTTAATGAATAGTTGCCATCAACCAATTCACTGGCTGGTATTCTGATGGTTTTTTGTGCGTGCATAATATCGGTGAAATATTGATTTTTACTCGTGTTTGTGTAGTAAAATTGTGCCTCATAATTATCGATTGAGGTATACCTAAACATTGCATTCAACCTACTTGGAAGTTCAAATTCACACACCCCAGTTTCATAATCAACAATAGAAACCTTTTCATTGTTTATTATACATGCAACTGGAATGGGTATTGCACTTTCAGATGAAGCAAGTGGTGGATAGTCTGACTGATTTTGGTTATCGGTTGCAATATTGTTTGGTGATTCGGTTTGAAGAACTGGTAGTTCAGGGGTGGTGGTTATTGTACCGAAGGAAGTTGTAATGGACAGCGAATTTAAAGTTTTCACTTCACTATCAACCGAAGAACCGATAGTGTTGATACCAGTTGACTGAGAACTTGAAGATGATGATGATGATGATGATGATGAGGAATTAGTGTATGTAACAGGTTTTTCATCTGGTACAATAAACTCAACAGCAGAAACAAAATAAGCTTGGGCACTTCTGTATTGTGGACCAATATCTAAAATAAACTTCCTTTCATCTGGAGTCAATTCGTCTCCCATTTTTGCTTGTCTTCCTGCTGGAATTGGTCCATAATTATATTGAATATGGCCCATATGGATGGCATCTTTTGCTTCATAAACTTCTTTTGCCGGTACTGATATAGTTGGTGCTTCATTGAAATAATCATTTCTGTATTCTTGATTTGCAGTACGGATATAGTAATAATAGATATCATAATTTCTTTCACTGTAAAATTCAAATAAATTCCTGAATTCAACTGGAATTGGGAAATCACAATTGCCCGATTCATAATCAACAACAGATACAGTTTGTCCATTGATGACACAAGCAACAGCAGAAGGAAGTTGTTTTGGAGGAGGAAGCAAGGCGGATTCGGTTCCTTCTTGATAATCAAACACAGATACAGAATGATCTAAAAGGGCATTTTGTGAACCAATATTTTGTCCTAAAATATATTGTCTTTCTTCGTCAGTTAAATTTTCTCCAATTCTGGCCGGTACTTCCAAATATTCGTCAGATTCTTTTTCCATATACCCTTGATATAATGGCACGTTTATACCGTACAAATCTGATGCTGGGACATTAATAGTTTTCCCACCATAAAAATAATCATTCATGTGAAGCAGATTATCACCTTGGATGAAATAATAGTAAATCTTATAATCCAGTTCTTGGTAAAACTTAAAATCAGTTGGCAAATCATCAGGAATGTCAAATTGACAAACCCCATCTTCTGAATCAACAACACTAACAATCACATTATCTATAATACACGCAACTTGCAGTGCCCAGACGGTGGACATCAAACATGCTGCAAACAACAACAAATTGTACAATTTCATTCTTCACTGACTAGTTAGTAAAGAATAAGTTTGATGATTTTTTTTTCTACACATTCATGAAACATCCTATATATATGTCATTGTAATAAAAATAATAAACAAAAACATTTTTTTTTTGACGATTACGAAAGGGTCCGCCAAATATTCGTGTTTTTATTTTTGATTATTTTTTAAAAAAAAAATAAAATTAAACAATGGATTCATGATTGAAACGCGAAACCTTATTAGACGCTTTAAAACACGACGTATTTTTTTAAAAAAAACAAAAAGATTCTCTTCTTCAGGTACGATCTAGATGGGTTTTTTTCAGTGCTGATATGGCTAAATTTACCCCTGATGCGTATAAACGTAGATCCTTTTTCAAAAAAAAAAACACATCGATGAACCAACCTCTTCAACGCCACACGTCAAAAAAGAAAAAAAGAACGATTACTCCTGATTAAACTTATTTTTTTTTCCACCGTCTAGGAAAATAATAAATATTATTTACCGTTTTAAGGGGGAATTTTTCTTCTCTCTGTCTCGAGGAAAGTTTATAAAAAAATTAATGAAGGGTGCGAGATTCGAACTCGCGCGGTCAACTGACCAACAGATTACCTCTGGAAAAGAAGGATTTGAACCTTCACCCTTAAGTCTGTCACCTTAGACCAACTCGGTCAACCCTCCTACTTTTTATTTCCGTTAAAAATCCCGGTTTACTAAACTCTGTGATATTTTGTATTTCCGAAACAATTTGAGGTTTTTCCGTCGCCTCAAAACCATTACATATGCAGCTAATTATGCCTTTTTATTAATGTTTTAGGTAAATAAAGAACCTAGACAACATTATTTCTTGATTATTTTGATAAATAGCACAATAATTGGTCATTTTAATTTTTTATCAAAAATTGGTAGAAACTTCACACTAAAAAAATTTAGAACAAATATATTTTACAATTCTAGACATACACACATACTAATCTTTCATTTCTGAATCTTTATCTTCAGCATCGGCATCTTCATCAGATTCTTCTTTTGGCAAGGATTTAGGTTTCCAAACTTCCAATAATCTGTCGTCACCAACACTACCGAAAACATTTTTGATTTTAGGATGAATATCAAAATCATTGATTCGATTTGTATGACCACCATGGACGTATTTCAAACATGGATCAACTTTGCTGGTTTGTTTTCTTTTAGAACCATTGTCTTTACCATTAGTTGATGATTGATCCGGATAAACAAAATCTTCCTCGAGATTTTCCAAATCCCAGAAAATAACCCTCTTGTCCAATCCACAGGATACGAGAACGTTTGGATTATTCCAGTCCCATTCCAATTGTCTGACGGTGTCATTATGACCAAATAATTTTCTTATTGGAGTCTTGTAATTTCTGATATCGTACAACGAAACAACATTGTCTTTACCAGCAGTTGCATACAAAGTATCTAGATCAGGATGAAATTTGATGCTGCTTTGAATATGTTCATTTTCCACAGTTATCACAGGGTTGACATCCGATGAGCTGGTTCTGATATCATAAAACTGGGTGGTGGAATCATCACTCACCGAACCAAACAAACTCTTATTTTTGATTGACGATAAATCGTTAATCGCACCGTTGTGACCTTTAAATAACTGTATTGGAGTTGATGGTTTGCCAACTTGCCATAAGGCTATTTGTGAATCTTTGGACCCAGAAATAAAACTAGTTTCGTCGACCCAATCCAAAGCGTACCCTTCTTGTTTGTGATACTTGTAATCAACAACATCAAAATTGGTTAAATCAAATCCACGAATTATCCCGTCGGCACCGAAACCGATGGCAGTTTTCCCATCGCCAGATACTTTCAATTTGTTAATTTCACTATTTTGTTTCCATTGGTTGATAATTTTGAAATTGGATGTGTCAATGTTTTCCGAAGGAATAGGTAAAGTCTTGTCATCGTTGGTTTCTAATGTGGAAGGTAATGTGAGTGACCCCATTTTCAAATAATTGTCTGATTTGTTGATGGTGTTTGTCCCAATCAAAAATTTCACTTCCAAATCAGCGTCACTCGTTGTATAGGTAGGTATCCATTGGAATACTAAAGATGGAGTATCTAAAGCGAAAGTATGAACAAAATCATACAACAACGGCACGGTTTTCTTCCAAATCTTGAACTCTTCATTAACAATTTTTTCTTGTAATTGTTGCTCTTGTGCTATTTCCCTTTCTGCTTTTGCAAACTCGTTCGTTGTAGATGGCATGTTGTGATGTTGTTTAAAAAAAGAAGTCGATGAAATTGTTGTTGTATGTTTTTTTTTTCCTAGGTTTTTTTTTTTGTTTGTATCCGTTTTGAAGGGTGTAAATTTCCGATCAATGATGATGATAGCAACTACTTTTTACATATGACTGATACAAGATCGAATATATAGCGTATTATATGTATTTAATTTAAATAACACCTCCTCCGAGGTCAGCTAACTCGTCATCCTCCGAAGGATCATCGAAATAATGACTAAAAGTATATACTGTACCATAAATCAACAACCCACCAATTATTGTCAACACCATGGCAGTTCTAGTTAAAATCAATGAATGATGTAATAAAATTGGCAAGTAAACTCCGGTTACCAACAAAAATGCAGTCAAAAATTTACCTGCTTCAACGAGTACATTGGTATTTGGAGATGTGGAGTCAAAGTTGAAATCGTAATCTGAAGAACTCGAAATGTTTTTAGTAATTGCCACTGGTAAATGTGCCACAGCAAATATAATACCAATTATTATAGGAAACCAATTACCATAAATCCCTGCCAAAATCACCAAAAGAAATCCGACTGATAGAATAACGGAAAGACCAATAATTTTATTTAAAGGGTTTTTCTGAAGCGATGTTGTAAATGCATTGGTAGAATTCATCTTGAAATAATTCAAAAGAGTGAATATTTTTTTCCCAATATCTGTCCGTTCACTTATTAAAAGAACCACTTTATTGTAGATGAAGAAAGGAGAAAAAAAAAATTCGTTCAGACAATTTATTGCCCGCTTAATTTAATCACCATTTTTTTTTCCTTCCTTGACTTTACCAAGGAAAAATTCAAAATAAAAAAAAATCCAATACTATTACTGTTTTTACCAGAACTACAGCCTAAACAATGAGTGACTATTCCGAAATTCTTCATCCAGAAATTATATCTCCTAGTAATTCAAAGAATGATCAAATACCATCTCCGCCTGGATTCATTGATTCAAACACAAGTACTAGTTCAACAACGAAACCAAATCCTGCCTTGATAAAACAAGCCAAACATGACGAAGTCGAGTTAAATTCATTAAAATCGAAGAAAATATGGGAATTGGCCATTGGTCCAGCTAAATCGATACCAATGAATGTATTTATGAGTTATATGACAGGTAATTCGTTACAAATCATCCCAGTGACCATGACATTGATGCTATTATGGAACCCAATCAAAGCTATCTTTAATGAAACTAATCCAACTTTTACCAAACTAACCACAAAGAATAATAGCACGGAAATCATTCAAGCGAAGATTATCTTTATTATTTGTCAATTATTAAACATGGCTATTGGGGTGTATAAATTATATAAAATGGGACTTATCCCTCACCAAGAGGCGGATTGGTTAGCTTGGAAAGAACCAAAGGAAATTATAGAGAAGTTGTATTATTAAGTATCATTTATTATACACGTATCAATCTTTAGATTCTTGTTGTTTTTCGAAAATCTGTTGCAAGTTGAATTTACTATATTTCAAGTAGTTGTTGGCGACTCCCATACCAATACTGTTTTTATAACATTCAATAATAATTAGTTTATCATAGTTTTTCAAATCCACAGCGTGTCCATGGTCTTTGCCAATACATTCTGCAACCGTTCTGATAATTTCTCCAGACTCCAATGTATTGAAATTACGACGGGAAACATTAATAGCAAATTTGACAGGTTTTTGATCTTTTTCTTGATGGAAATGACGTGCTAACACTTTTTTCGCCATTTCTCTTAACCTTTCTAATGGATCATCACCAGTGGCACTGCATGTACTCATTATCGGAATCAACTTTTGGGTGTACCTTGTTGTTTTAACACCCGATTCGTAACATTCTTTACATATATTTTCAACCAACACTTCAGGATCAATAGGTTTCTTCGTCTTGATGAAACTTAAACATTCCAAGTCAATTTCTATCGGTTGAAGTAACTCTTTTTTCGAAGTCTTAGACTCTTTTAATTGTTCCAATTCTAATTTGATTTTATCTTCCACTGATAACTCTTTTTTCTCCACTTCGTCTTCTTCGTCTTCGTCTTCGTCTGCATTATCTAAATCAAAATATTCCGGGATTTTTTCAGATAAAATATTCATCAACTCTTGACGGCATTGAGATTCTTTATGACGGGCACATGTGACATAGATACCCGAGGTATACGGGTCTAATAACTTAGCCGCACTCTTAAACTTCTTCTTTCCAGGTTGTTTGGAACCATCAGCTTTTCTTTTCCCCATAGTAGCAAATGATATGGTATGAGATGGGTTTTCTTGAAAAAATATCCAAGAAAAAAAAAAAGAAAATAAACCCGCAAAAATTCTATATTCGTCCCCAAAATCCAAGCTAACGTGCTTTTCACTTTTTTTTCTTTCTTTTGTTGGTCAAGGAGACTTGCTTGTTTGTTAGTCTCTGTGCGATATGCTGACGTTATCGCTTGACTTGATCTTACTTATTACAGATGTTGGGGATTTAAATATTAAAGATGTGTTTCATCTTAGTCAAGTTAATCGGCTTTTCCGACATAAACTCCTGCATCCATATTTTTGGCATATGATCTACAATCTACGATTCCGTAAATGTTTTGACATGTATGATATTGAGAAGGAAATTAATCCAAATGAATACTATCAAGAGTGTAAAAAATTTTATTGGAAATACCTTGAGATGGAACACGAGTTGGACGAGTTTAGCGAATTGAAATGCAAAAACATATTGTCCTATATTTCCAAATATTCCTTAGATACAGACTATCTACCGGTTCTTATCCATCATTTAAATCAGAAAGAATTGGAAATGATGTCTAAAATTCGTGAACTGTCCAAATTTGTGGAGTTTTCCCCCGTTTCATTTTTGTCAAGTTTGGTTGCTGGCCAAACTTTTAATATTGGGATTCAAAAACTATCAAATTTTTATAACTCCCCTCCAACTCCAACATCGTATTTTGATTTTTTCGTTGGCTTGAGTTTGCTTGAGAAGCAAAGCTACAAATTCGATGCTAATCGAGCGACATTCATTGACAAAGTATCCGAAATATGCCGACGACAGTTTTTCAAAGAAATCCCGATACCATTTGAAGGGAACCATTTTGTTTGCGAAAATTCCAACCAATATACCCGTTTAGTGTTGCATAACATTTACAAAGTCTTGATCAGCTTTGAAGGACACCGTTCTCACGACAACGATTATCTTGAATCAACCAACATGACGAATTTATTTCATGGTCGAAAATGTTCCCATTGGATCATTTTGTTTTTCTCAATAAAGATTGTTTATGAACAACTAGAACTGTTTGGTGTGACAATTAAAGGCACTGGTACTGTTCCTCCATTAGAAATCCGGTTTATCGGGATAACTCTTGGTGATTATTGTATTTTATATTTTCATCGACCTCCTCAGATTCTATTGATCAAGAATGTTGAAAATTATATCCGAAACCATTCATTTGACACTAATCCAAACATGTTTTTCAAAAAGCTAACCCAAAAAGAAATGCACCTACTCATATCCACCCAACTCTCTTTGAAAAGAACATTCCAAGATCGGGATATTTTCAGCTCACTGGTACACCCACTTATTTTTAGTGACGAGAAATTTATTTTCTTCAACCAAAACATATTACCTTATATGTTTAAACATGATAACAATATTAGAGACCAAAAGATTTTACTCGCAAACGTTCACAAGTTTATTTCAGACTCCAATTACATTTTCAAACCAATATTTGCATCTACCCCATCTACATTGGCAATTAATGATATGGAAAATTTGGAACCATTCCACAAATGTGATTACCTGCCATGGAAAGATCAAGGCAAAGTAGTTATGACAACCCGATCAAATGTACCGGCAATTGTTATTGGTTTGAATAATGCAAATAGCAATTATGCGGAACTTTTGACGGTGTATGGTGATATTGAAACCCTCAAATTAACCTCATATAAACCAATCTTGAACATTTCTCGCGGTGAGGTTTTGAAAATCATTTATGTGCTTGGTCTAGCCAATCTTTCGTATGCGAGAATAAAAGGTGTAGCATTTGATGAAGACAAACAACCACGATTTTTAATAGAATAAATAAATAAAGCATTCCATGTATATATACAACATTTTTGTGTAACATTTCACACTCTCTTTTTTTTTTTTTTTTTGCTCTCCGGTTTTTTTTTTTCTTTCCGAAGCGCTCGCAAGGCAAAAAAAGGAAGAGAAAAAAAAAAATTGATCTTTATCGCTGACCTTTCTTTGCTTTTTGTCTCCGCAATCCAATCCACTTTAGTATTATAGACAATGCTAAGACGTACTTCACCAACCCTACTATTCAAAAGATTCAAACATACTGTTTTAGGAATTGACCTAGGAACTACTAATTCAGCAGTTGCTGTGGTGGGGGCAGATAATCAACCACAGATTCTTGAAAATGATGAAGGAAAACGTACAACGCCATCGATTGTGGCGTTTACCAAAGATAATAAAGTTTTAGTAGGGCTTCCGGCAAAGAGACAAGCAGTTGTTAATCCAGAAAATACTTTTTTCGCTACAAAAAGACTTATCGGGCGAAAATTCGAAGATCAAGAAGTCCAACGAGATTTAAATAATGTTTCATATAAAATAATCCCAAATAACCAAGGAGACGCCACATTACGAACATCTTCGGGGGAAATTATATCACCGTCGGAAATTGGTGGGTTAATTTTACAGCAATTACAGAAAAATGCAGAAAGTCAATTGGATGAGAAAATCGATAAAGCCGTGGTGACGGTCCCAGCGTATTTCAATGATTCGCAAAGGCAAGCCACGAAAAATTCAGGTAAATCTGTTGGTCTAGATATATTAAGAGTTATTAATGAACCTACAGCTGCCGCGTTGGCTTACGGATGTGATAAATCTCGGAAAGATGGGATTATTGCTGTTTTTGATCTTGGTGGTGGTACTTTTGATATTTCGATTTTAGAAATCGACAATGGTGTTTTTGAAGTTCGTGCTACCAACGGTAATACTCATTTGGGTGGTGAAGATTTTGATATCATGATTATGAACCACATTTTGCAAAATTTCAAGAACGAAACAGGCATAGATTTGTCTGATGATAGATTTGCTGTTCAACGTATTAGAGAAGCTGCCGAAAAGGCGAAAATTGAATTGGATCATGCCGATGAAATTGAAATTAATATCCCATTTATTAGTGGTGATAAACATATCAAGCAAAAATTGACAGAAGCAGAGTTTGACATAATGGTTCAACCTATCATTGAAAAAACCATTGAACCAGTCAGAAAATGTGTTCGTGATGCAGAAATCAAATTCAAAGACATTGATGAAGTATTATTGGTTGGTGGTATGACAAGAATGCCTAAGATTAGGAAAGTTGTTGAACAATTATTTGGTAAAGAACCAAGTACTGCTGTCAACCCGGATGAGGCCGTTGCGTTAGGTGCTGCTATTCAAGGTGCTGTATTATCAGGACAGGTTAAAAATGTTGTATTATTAGATGTGACGCCATTGTCATTAGGAATTGAAACTTATGGTGGTATTTTCAGTCCATTAATTCCACGTAATTCCGCTGTTCCAATCAAAAAGGAACAAATGTTTTCTACCGCAGTTGATGGTCAAACTGGGGTCGAGATTGGAGTTTACCAAGGTGAAAGAACATTAGTTAAAGATAACAAGAAAATCGGTCAATTTAAATTGGCAAATATCCCACAAGGACCAAAAGGTTCCCCACAGATTGCCGTTTCTTTTGAAATTGATGCTGATGGTATCATAAATGTCAGTGCCACTGATAAAACCAAATATCCAAAAGACCTGCCTAATTATGGGAAACCAAATAGTGTTTCCATTCAAGTTACGGAAGTTGGGTTGACCGATGCTGAAGTGGAGAAGATGATTCAAGAAAGTGCCGCAAACAAGAAAGCTGACGAAGAGAAGAGAAAGTTATATGAACATGCTTCAAGAGCGGAAATTTTGTGTACTGATACGGAAAATGCCTTATTCCAGTTTGGTAAATTAATGGAAGATCAAGAAAAGACGGAAATAAATGCTTTCTTAAAAACCATCAAGGAAATGATTGATGACATAAGAACAGGCAAAACCTTACACGATCCAAATACCCTTAACCAAAAAGTCAATGACATGCAAAATGTGTGTATGACGGCCATCAGAAATGTGGCAGCAAAACAACTGAAACAATAGGTTATATGTATATAGAGCAATATAAACATCGAAGCATTTTTTTTTCGTTTATTCAAAAAAAGGGGCAAGAGAAAGACGGCTATTCATACACATTACAAACCTTATTCGTCTGTCTCCATTCTATCTTCGGCTGGAGGTTGTTGTTGTTGTGGTTCATCGTTTCCACCTTCTTGGGTTTCTTCATCTTGAGCACCTGTTTCGTCATCACCTTCGTCTCTATTTCTAGCATTTGACACGGAGTCTAATTTATCTAACCATGGTTGCACATGTTCATCATCATACGACACGAATTTCTTGTCCTTACCGACTATGGAAACACTGGTGTTTTTAAAAGTCAATTCCACATCTTGAGACAAGGTATCTCTCAATGCATATAACCCATGAAGTACCAATTGTTCAACATCATCACATTTTTGTATTTCTTCCAAATTTCTTTCCAAATAAGTACGGGCGGCTTGGGATCTGGCACCAATAGCAGCACCAAAGTATTCCAATACACTTCCACTAGGTTGAAATTCGAAAAGATGGGCGCCGGTTTCATCATAACCAGCAATCAATAACCCTACCCCATATGGTCTTGATCCATAACTTTGGGTATTGTCTTGTGCTTTGTCTGCAATTGATAATACAGCTTTATAAGTTTGAATTGGTTTATTGAAAATCATCTTGGATTGCATTGCTTGTTTTCTCAAGAAATTGGACAATACTCTAGCATCCGGTGCCAAACCGGCCAAAGCCACCCCCATATGATCGTCTATTTTTATAATTTTCTTTTGATAAGATCCCAATTCTTCAGCATTTCTTTTTAGAGCCACCAACACCACATAATCGTTGGAAGTCAAACCAACGGCTGCACTTCCTTGTTTGATGGCTTCTAATGCGTATTCTACTTGAAATAATCTACCTGTAGGCGAATAAGTGACGGAATCGTTATCGTAATTATTTCTAAACATGATTCAATTGAACAATTAGTATGGTTGAAAAAAAAATACATAAACCCAACTGTATAGGATTTCATATTTCTTTTGGGATTCATTTGTTTGCCACTACAAGAAAGAAAAAAAGTGTTGATACAAAGGTAGTGCGCGTAGCACGAGAAAATAAAAATGCAAATAAATTTGTATTATATGTATATAAAACATGCTCTAAAACTATTGTAGTAATTCGTTTAACTTTTCTATGGTATAACTATTGTTTAATTGAATCAAGCTGTTGAATTCATCAGGCGACAATCTCTCTCTTAACCCAAGTAAACAATTTCTGAGTAATTGTGACAAATTGACGGAAAATACTTGATCATGTTGATTTAATAAAGCGTGGTATCTTAATTTTTCACCATTAGCTTTGATATCCGGATCCAAATACGAATAATCGTCAATATCTTCATACGATAAATTGGAATTATATGAATCGCAAGACCCATTGGTGTCTTCGTGTACTTCTTCCAAGAAGAATAAGGTGTTTTTGAAAATAGTTGGGGATAATTCCCAGATTATTTCAATTTTTTGTGGGATACCATACGATAAAATCAAAAGCAAACCAAGTAAATTGATTTTCTTATTTCGTGGACTACCATTGTGACCATAATACTCTAACCATCTTTTGAAGAAATTAGTACTATCAGTTGATGTAATCTCCAATAATTTGAAAAAATATTCCTTATTTGCTAATCTGGAAAATAACAAATACATTTTTGCTATCAAAATGCTGTTCATAGAGTCATTCATAACATACGTAACCATGGCATTGAACAAACCACTTGATACGATCTTATCAACTAATTCATCAGTGGCATTGATTAACAAAATGTCCATCAATGAAATGAAAATGGTATATGAATCATCTCTCATTTTATCCAAATATTCACCAATAACTTGGAATATTTCTGAAGTAAAAGATTCGGAAAAAATGACTGGAGAATATAATGCGTAGCTTCGAATAATGGATAAGATCGTTGGAAGAATTTCCGTTGAATTTTTCAAGGCATACGGAATCAATTCAAAAAGCTGAACGATTTCCGGGTTAGGTTCTGATGTCACAGGGGAGAATTGTAATAAGGACAACCATAAATCGTAACCATCTTCGGAAACAAGTAGGTAAATATCCAGATTTTCAGAACAACAAGCTCTAATTAATGGTATGGCAATTGGATGAGTTTCTTTGGAGTTTTCATTTAACGAAACAATTAAACTTTTCAATACCCGTAACAATGAAGCTTTGATGATTTGTTCCTTGTCACTGGTTTCCCAGTTGGGTGGAATAATTTGTAATATGTCAAGCAATGTTTGGTAATCCACCAATGGGTTACATTTTTCAAGAATACCAGCTAAAGTATTCAAAATATATAATTTCGATTCCGTAAGATCAAACTCTTTAAGTAACGCAAGCATTAATTTAACAAAATCATTCAAAAATGGTTGAAAATCAGTTTTACTAAAATCCCAATCATCAACAACAGCACGCAATGCTTGAATAGCGGAAATCTTGACAATCTTATCATTGATTTGATTTTCTGGTCGCAAAAAATTTAACAACAACTTGTAGATTGAGATTCTCAGTTCTCTTGAACATTGGATACTAACCCATTCGGTGATGATCAAACAAACTCTTCTTTTCAATATTTTGCATTCTACTTGATCATTTTTCAAACCTTCCGGGATGAAAACAGACTCCAACAAATTATCAAAATTAACATGATCGCTAATAGCATGACCGGAAAGTTGGAAAGTACACAATATTGAATCTCGGATTAATATTTTATCCACTGATGCATGTTCAATTAACCCGTTGCTAATCTTGTTCAACACAAATTCTGCTAAGAAATCTGGGAAATACTTGATTAAATCTTGGAAAAAATTTTCAGCACATGGTCGTATTTGATATTCCCAACTTGTCGACAATTCTTCGTTAGACCATTCTTCAGGTTCCAATAACCAACTCTCCAAATCGGAAGGTTTCAATCGTAGATACCATGTAATTATCAAATCACAGAAATTTTGCACCAAATCCGGGGTGAAGAATTGGGTAGATAATTTAGAAATAGCCGTTTGAACCTCCAATTTGTCGTTCCTTTGTTTTAACGTAACTGCACCTTTTTTGTATACATATGCCATTACTTTTTTTAATATACTGAAACTTCTTAATGCTAAAATTTCCCAAAAATCATTCTCTTCAGTGGAATTGTAAATCACTTCCGCTTTTTCCTCCAACAATGACAAAAAAGTAGTAAGAATCTTTTCACAACAAGGCAATAGTACAAAACTTGTTGGATTGGTTTTAATAAGTGCAACATATAATTTGCTATAACATTTGACGTATCTTTCCAAAAGGTCGGTATTATATTTGTCACGACCCAGAACCAATCCTTGCAAATGATCGATAGTGTTGCTTAAAAACTCCACCACATCATGATCTTTGTGTGGCTGATCAAATCCTTCCGGAATAATTCGTCTTAAATTCTTCAAACACAAATAACAAATTTGCATGACAGTATAGTCCAAGTTGGATGTCCAAATGGTGAAAAATTTCGAATATAGTTTTATTAAGATGCTGACAACAATCGGTGCCTTTGCTTGCATTGCATGACGGGCACGGCCAATTCGCACGGTGGCTATAGTTTTGATGATTCGATTCAAAATGAGCAACGTGTTGTGTGTTGCAATCAAATTATTCTCAACAAACACGTACTTCTCCAAATTGCTGATTATATCATCGAATAAATTTGGCCAGTCCAGAGGAAAGTCAAATCTAGCAATCTTGGCAATGGAATGGGCATTTTGGATCATCAATTGATTATTCTTTTCATTTATCAAGTCCATTGTACGTGAGATGATTTGACGTTTTTCATCTTTTTGAATCGCATGGTTTCGAGAAACTCGCCAGTATTTATCCACACCATTTTTAAAACATATGATGGCCAACCATCGGATTTGCAAAGGTTGGTCGGTGTTCAAGTATACGTCTTGTAATAAATAGTGATAACCTGGTAAAGTTTCCCAGTTCTTCAATTGACTTTCTGCATTCTGTTGCTCTAAACTTCGTTCAGATTTGCTCGCACAAGTCAAGGTATTTACAAGATTTCCATAATTCAAATCCATGATTGAGATTATAATGAACGAATTGGATATCTACCAGTGAAACTGTAAAAATTGTTTGGTCTTCTATTGAAAATAAATATAGATGTTAAAATGAATGACTATACTTGATGAACTAAAAAAAAAAAAAAAAAAAAAAAAAAAAAAACCTCGATAGAAAATATCCTCATCCTCTTAGCGTAAATAAAAAATCGTCACCAACACACGACTTTCGACTAAGGGTCTTTTGTCCATCTGTGGGTTTCATCACCTTCGCCCCATGTTCTTTCAGTATAACCTAGTTCCTCTTTAACTCTTTGGACCGTTGCTTCATCTCCCATATTTTTACCAATATTGTCACTAATTTTAATAGATGGTTGGCCATTTGCTTCTTTGATTTTAATAACAATATTCAATGGTTGCGATTTTTCACCAGTAGATATTTTCTTGAAATCATTTGTGAAGAATGTACCTATTCCAAAAGTACTAATCAATCCTAACAGGTCTGATTTTTGTTTATACTTCAAGCACTTTTCAACGTTTAGTGAGTCACTAAAACATATGATCTTGGTGTTTTCCTGGATTCCTAAACTTTCATAGTGTTTAGCAATCTTCTCAGCATACAATTCGGGATCACCTGAATCTTGTCTAACACCAGAATAAGTGTTAACATAAGGAGAAACAAACATCGACAAGTAATTATCTGTTCCAAAAGTATCTGTAAGTGCCAAACCCGCATACTTGGCTCCAAACGTATCGATCCAATAATCCATGGCCAATTTGTTTGCATGCTTGTAATCTTGAGTAATGGAAGCGATCCCCATATACCATTCATGAGCAACTGTCCCAATTGGTGCCAAATCATACTTCATGGCAAAATAAACATTTGAAGTACCAGCAACGAGTTTGGAATTGGTTTCACGCTGCACATCTTTAATTGCTTTGATAACAGTCTCTTGTGTTTCAAACGATCTTCTTCTTCTAGTTCCGAATTCACTGAAATTGCACCCATGTTCGATCAATTGACGGGCTTTACCTTGGGCCAATTCATATTGCCCATCATAATTCCAATCGGTATCGACAAATTTAAAATAAGCTTCCGATACCAATGCTAAAATCGGGATTTCGTATAAAATAGTATCATTCCATTTACCTTCAATTTCCAATTCAAATTCATGATCTTCACCCAAATATTTGATTTGGGAACTTGGGTCCAATTTGAAATCAGCAAGATATGTTATATATTCATCCGGTAATTGCGGCAAAACTTTCTTCAAATAGGCGATTTCTCCAGTAGTGAATCTCAAATTACCCAACAATGCTATTTGATTTTTCAACCAAATCACGGCCTCGTGGTTCAACTTCAATTGAGGTGTTCTATTTGTATATCTGTATTTGACTTGAATATCAGGGAATTGCTTATTCACAGCTGCATGCATAAACAATTTATACAAATCTGTATCCAATAAGGACTTTATGACTTGTTCATCTGTCATGGTTGAATCTTAATCTGGTGAAAAAAAGGAAAAAGAAAAAAATGAATAAACATCCCAAAATTAATAAAGGTGAGTCAGATAACGAGAAGTAGTAGAAAAAAATAATAATTTTATCAGATCATTAGCATGTCATAGAAGCATACTATTTTGTGATAAAAAGTTTGAACCGACAAATCATCAACTTTTTCTTAGTCAAATTATTTTTATCAAAATGGTTACTGTTAATCTTTGAGTAGTCAAGATATAAATCTCCTGTGATACCACATACTATCATATGTCAACAAATTTTGCAAGGTCGTTTCGAACCCAAAAAAAAAGAAAATCGCAGTTTAATTTTTATTTTTTTTTTTCTTCTTTTTTTTTTTTTTTTTTTTCGATTAATAATTTTCCACATATCCATTTATTCAATAGGCACAGAAATCCACCCCCCATCGAATCAATATCACAGCCTTACGAACATGTCATCACATACCAAAGAACAAGAAACTATTGTGTTGAAGATCTTATCATATAAACCACATCAGTTTTATGAGATTTTGGCCGTTGAAAAAACGGCAAGCGACGGGGAAATTAAAAAATCATATCGTAAATTAGCCATCAAATGTCATCCTGATAAAAACCCACATCCTAGAGCGTCAGAAGCATTTAAATATTTAAATAAAGCATGGGAGGTGTTGAGTGATCCACTGAAGAAGAATATATTTGATCAAACAGGTACTGATCCAACATCAAGAATTAATAGTGCTGGTGGTGGTGGTGCCAGTGGATTTTCACAGAGTGCATTTAGTGGTAGAACAGGATTTGCTGGTGCAGCTCATCCGTTTGAAGACGATTTATTTAATATGTTTTTTGGTGGAGGTGGTCAATCTCCATTTGGAGCCGGAGGGCAAACATTCACATTTGGAGGCAACGGTTTTACATTTCAATCATTTGGTGGGAACAACGATCCATTTATGAGACATAGAAGAGCACAACATCAACGAAGACCAAGGGGTGCAGCAGGACAAGGACAAACACCCGAGGAACAACCATCACTATTTGAAGCACTCAAAGGAGTAATGCCGCTCTTGTTGTTGTTGCTTGTCCCAGTGTTGTCCGCTATATTCTCATCCGATACGTCACCAGAATATTCTTTCGTCCAAAGCACAGAGTATCATATCCAACGTAATACCCCGAAATACGATATACCATATTTTGTTAATGGGAAATTTCAAGAAAAACATGGATCAAAATCCAAAAGACAGTTGAAGAATTACGATGCTAAAGTGGAAAACATTTTCATTAGTGATAAGAGAGCCAAATGTTCCAGGGAGCAAGTCCACAAAGATCAACTAATTGAAGATGCGTACGGCTGGTTCAGCGTTGATAATGATAAGTTGGAAAGAGCGGAAAGGTATCCTACTCCTAACTGTGACGTTTTGAAGGCTTTGAATTTACTTTAGAAATTGGTATAAGCATTGTATTTAATATAACTTTTCGTTTTAATTCTTTTACAAGTAAACATGGTGGATGGTTATGTTGACACATCTAATCATTACGCCGTTTATTATTTTTTTATTTTTTTATGGAGACAACAAGCAGGGTCATGCAGTCAAGAGTGCTGCAAAAAAAAACGAAAAAAAAAAGAGAATACCATATACCTATTTTTTCTTTACTAATCCAACCATGAGTTTAGTTGAGTTTGCTGATTCGTTTAAATGTTTCATTACTCGAATCACCGAGAGTGAACCAAAAGACAAACTATTGATCTACAAGTTGGAAATGAGTAAATTGAATAGAAACTTGCTTGGTGTGAATGAAGACACAGTCGCAAGCAATACTGTCAAGATGTCTATTCAATTAAACATTGCTAAACTATTTGAAATAGTTATCCAACAAGACTTCCTTGAAGATCGTCTTAGTTGGTTCCTTATCAATTTGTACTTGAATAAATTTATTCGGATAAACTGCCCTGAAATCAAAATGTTTTGGCCCGTACTAATCAAAATTAAGGTTTATACAGAGTATATTCAAGTATTACATTTGCTTATTGAAGAATCTTTATCTGGAAATACCCATGTCTCGTGGCTAGCTTCAAAAATATTGGTCAATATTATTGATGAAGGTAAATTGCGTGATTTAGTGAAAGAACAGATAAACACAAAAGAAAATGTTTCCAAATTTAGATTAATGTTACTGAAGAATTGTGATATAACCACAGAGTTGAATTTAGTGAATTTATTTGTTAAACTCGAGTTAGAAGCGGTGTTTTTACCCAATTTGATTTCTCCTTATTTAAAGTATATTACGACAGTGAACCCCATGTTTAAAGACTACATTCCATGTTCCGTATCATTCAAAAATTCAACAATGGCAGGGTGTGCCAATGCATTTCTTCAACCCATTGGTCGTTATTTATTAATACTTTGGTATCGGATTAACCAACAAGAAAGTGAAACATATTACATCAATTTGTTGACATTAACGAATTTTAAAGCACTCCCTAATGCAATATTGAGACTACAATTTAACTGCAACACAAACCGGGTTTTACGGTCAGAATCGCTTCTGATCTATAATTACATGAACAGATTTTCCATTAAAAGTGAAAACGTCGAACTATTGGATGTTGTTTTCGAACTCAAATTTAAGGATCTTAACCATTACCCTTGGCTAATTAATTTCCTCAAATCAGTTAAACAAAATAAAAAAGTTTCTACTAATTCAACTATCCAAGTTCCACTGAGTCAAGTTAAAGAAATTGGTATACCTTTCCGTTTGGAAAAGAGGAAATTTTCCAGCGTCAATCCGTTGGATCTGGATTTAACTTCAACTCCTAAAAAAACAATGAAAATAGGGGAAAAAAAAGTACGGTCAGCTACCTTACCAGAATTTACTTGTGTTATGACTCCGGAACAAACTGTTACAAGTGATCAAGTTACTGACTCGGTTGATGAAATTGAAGATTCACTGGCAAATTCAAGCCATTCACAGATCCATAAAACCGAAGTTGATATATCTTCGGAAAAATTATTTGTGGAAGATGAATCATTTGAAACGACTAATATTTCATCCGAAATCGGTAGTATCAGTGATTCGTTCAAATTATTTTCCTCCAAAATAATAGACAAATTGAAACTATTAGAGTTTAACATATTAGAGAGGAAAAATCAACTACAAGCAGAACTTGATTTACATTTTGCCGAAATAGAAGCCAAACAGAAAAGAAAAGTTAAACAAATACATGAATATGTCGTTGAAGAGTTGAATAAAATGAAGTAACTTATTGAAATATACGCATTTATTTAATGACCTAACAAACCTTTAACAAATTGGATTTTCTTACCAATGATATCACCGATGATACCACCACTAGAACCAGCAATTGGTGCTTCAACGCAATCAGTTGGTGGTGGAGGAGGAGCTGGAGTTTCACATGGTGGTGGAGGAGCTGGAGTTGGAGTATCACATGGAGGAGGTGGAGGTGGTGCTGGTGTATCACATGGAGCTGGAGCTGGAGCTGGAGATCCACCGCCCCATCCACCAAGTTTACCAAAAAGGAAAGTAGCGTTAGCAGAAGAAGCAAAGACAGCAGCAGTGAAAATAGTTGAAAACTTCATAGTGATGATAGTTATTGGTGTGTAGTGTAGATTTTTATTTTTTGGAAAGAAACCAAGCAAGAATTAGTCTGCTATTTATAGTTGAGTTTAAAGGGTACTTTCATGTTTTGGAGTTATTTAGCTTAACAACAAGGGATTTGGCAACAATATAATAAGTTTCATGAAGGTATATTAGGGGTTTGCATTTGCAATATGTATCGATTCTTCTTTTTTTAAAAAATTCTTGGCATCAAGATCACTTTGGGAAGCAATCATAACTTTGATGCTAATAATGGATACAATGAGCGGACGAATAAATCTTTTCGCAACCTTAATACATGCATATTTTTGCATTCAAAAGTGAAACCCATTAGGGGTTAGGAAATTAGCATGCACGTTTCTTTTTAAGCAAGATCGTACAAGAGATTATTTGTAATGATGACAAAGCATATGTATTGAAAAAAAAATAGGTATCAACTAAATAAATGGCAAAAAAATAAAATAAACAACATTGCCTGACTAACGCGTAAGAAATAAAAACGATTAATACTCACATGGAGGATTTTCGACAACAGTTTCACAAGGTTGTGGAGGAGGTTGAGCTGGTTCACATGGTTGAGTGGTTGTACCAGAACTTCCCCAACCCCAGTTACCGCCCCAGGAACTTCCACCAGTGAGACATTCTAACAATGGAAGGAAACAACCTTGAGTAGTACCAACAATAGCAATAGCAACGTAAATAGTAGTAAATTTCATGATTTCTTTTCTTTTTTAGGATTTGATTTAGACTTTTTTTCTTGGTATATGATTATGAGTCTATTGTGAAAAAAAAAAGCAAAAAACCCTCTGCCAAGGAATTTTTTGGTAATATTTATAGTCAAAGTTATACGGTTAAAGGTTACGATTTTGCAGTAATTTAATGGTTGCATATTTTAATGAAACTAAAAATTAATGTAAACAAATGAAAGGGGTACCTATATCATAAAGTTCACTAATTGAGAATTTCATTTGTTGTTTTAGGTAATTGGTTATCTAAAAATAAGTACACAAATTTAATAAAAGATTTACACTGGTTGCAGGGTTCTACGGGAAAATATTATTTTTTAAGCAATTGGATAGCTATTTTCGGGGGAATGTGTCTGTTTTACGAATGCTTCCAAACCTGGCTTATATCTTGTTTGTCAATTTGTTATTTATGTTTTTTTTTTTTTGCAAGCTAATACCCTGCTATTTTGTTTGTTTATACTTTTCTCGATTTGAACCCTTAGAGATGGGCATCAAAAGATCGACCTTGATACACTCATTGAATGATCAAATCAAGTGAAAATCACTCTACTTTGGTGTAAATCCCTAATGTAAACTTTTATTACTTGCATTTAGCGCACAATGCATGGAAATTGGAAATCACCATTCTCAAGTAAAACACCTAAGCCATCTCCTTCTTTCTAAAACCCTTGGGCTCGATTAAACATGTTCCCCAGGGCAACCTTCAAGTAGACTTAACAACGAGTTTGAAACATGTTCCAAAAATGCATGCTCCATTTCAAAAGTTCATAGCTTTTCTTTTTCTTTTTTTTGCAATTAATATAGACCAGTTTTTTTTTTTGTCTTTTAAAGTTTTCAAAAGTTACTTTTTTCATCTCCATTACCTATTGAGATGCCCATCAGTTGGATTGTTATTAGGATTATCAAAGAGGTTAATCTATGTGATTAACTTTAAGATTCTATGTATTCCTTCTCCTCCCCCTTTTTTCACAAAGAAAGATTTTCGCAACAAATTATATCATCATTTGCGGAGTAAATTAAGTTTTGAATGCGAATGCGAAAACGTAAATACAACCAGTTTATTAAAGAAAGGAGAGAGAGATAAGACTGCCAAAGAGTTGAAACAAGGAGTGCGTGTTGAATGATTTACCAATTGTATGAAAGCTACGATGAAGTCATATGAATCACATAAACAAGACGTCATAACTAGATTGTGCACAATGTATATGAACACATGAAAACGTTTGCAACACTGAGAAGATGAAAATTGCTTAGTCAATAAAAACAAACAAAAAAAAAACCTTTAATACTCTATTTTCTATTTACATATCCTAAAAATTTATAAATAACCTTTGCAAACTCAGGTGGATTATCAAGATAAAGATGATGACCAGCATTCGAAATGATTCTAAAATTAGCAAGTTTTTCAGAATATTTCGATGTCGATAACAGATTAATCTTATTTGTCATTTCCAAACCAGCTTCGTCATTCATCCAATCTTTATCTCCATAAAGCCATAATGTTGGCAACTTCATATCAACAAACTTATCTGGACATCTATCTATAAGGGGTAATTTAGCCACAGCACCAACGGCCAAGACTCTGGTGATGGCATATTCTCCGGAACCTTTGGCGTTGAAAATTCTATATATGTAGTCATGGATATTATTGAAATGTTGCTTATCTTGGTAGTAGACATGAGAAAATCTATGAGTCGTCCATCTAGAAATAAGCTTCGATTTGAATGGACCAGCATTTCTAATAATGGAAAATGGTGAATAGTTATGGACCCACATGTAATCAATCAACCTCCTTGTTCTCGTTCTTGGCAACTCTGGTATGTCTTTACCTTCAACAATATCTTCCTGGTCAGCCAAAATCTCTTGTTCCACCGATACGTGTGGAGAAAGCCCTCGATCTTCTTTCAAAATTGCCAGCTCATTTCTTTCAACACCTACAGGACTTATAAGCACCAATTTTTCAATCAAGTTCAGAGAAATACCATTTTCAATAACTTTCTTGTTATACTTCATCGCATATGCACAACTCAAATATCCACCAAATGAATGTCCCATCAAGATAAATTTACCAATCCCACGTTCCTTTCTCCATTTTTCAAATGGATCAATAAACCAGTCTTCAACTTTATAAACATCTTCTTTGGTGGAAGAAGGTAAATCTGGGAATTTAGGTCTAGAACTCAACCCGAACCCTAACATATCAATGGCATGAATCTTGATACCTGGAATACGCGATAATGAATCGAAATTATCAATAAATAACCCTAAAGATGCGGCGTAACCATGTACCAAGACAACTTCATTCGTTCCGGCTAATCCTTTACTTCTATCTTCCAAATTCTCAATAAATAATTCATGAATATATTGACCATTGCCAACATCGGTGTTCACAATACTGGCTCTTCTCGTGCCATCGGATTCAGGGAAAAATGGTAAATAGGACAATAAACGACTCTCAACTTTTTGATCTTCATAAGATGGTTTCAAGCTTTGTTTGAACCAATCAGTAGCACTTTGAAGCCATGAATAATTAGGTGTTTTTCTCCCATCTGTAAACTCATTTACTTTTTGACGCTTGGTGGGTACCTCGGAATCAGAGGTGCTAGTTGTAGGTGTTAAAGTTGAACTATCTGCCGACATGAATGGATAAATTATGTTGTTATTCGTCAACGATGAAGAATTATTAAAAAAAAAAAGTGAGAGCTGTGGGCAATTATCGGAGCAAGTGGGAACCAGGCTTATTTATTTATATCTTTTTGAGCACATGAAATCAAAATAGACATCAATTCAAAAAAAAGAAAAAGAAATTTTTTTACATTTTTTTTTTCTTCCGAACCGTTACCGTAATTGGCGACAAATCCGCACCCTTTTTGCTTTGTTTTTTTTTTTTTCGGACGGATTTAACAAACAAACGTGGGAGTCCAACAACGTTTTCTTAGTATTGGTCAATATCGTCAACCGGATTAAAGTTTAACATACTATCACCGGGTAGAGTCTTGGTTATGACTGTTGTTGATGACAAGCAGCAGTTTACAAAGGTTGTTGGGTTTGGTCACGCGTCACTAATTCTAGGTTAGGATCGTTTGCTTTCATATTATCCGATCCCGCTTTTATTGATTCTTTTTTTAGTTTCGTAATTCCGAAGCAATCGTTCTCATCCGACAACATTACATAATCAAGATAAGACAATTACCAATAAATGCCAGGTGGCTGAATAGAATAGAAGTGACACGAAATAAATGAAATACGAACTAGTCATCGCATGTTTTCACTATCTCGCCATTCTAAGAAATTATTCACCAACCACTATTTCTTTGGGTATTTACATAAATTGCAAGATTAAACAACAACCCGAAATTGAAAGCAATGAAAACAAAGTCTGGCATATTTCCAGGTTCCAAAACTAAAGAAAAATACACAGATTGATCTATTGATTGAATCAGATTATATTTATTAAAATATCATTTCTTGCTTAAACTCGCATCAAGTACGCAGACATCAAGTGACATATTAGTCAAGAAAACGCATGATAGATTCTTAGCCTGTTGTATCTCCATTTATTGTTATAATAATAATAATAAATATGCAAGAAGGTTTTCCTAAATAAATAAACCCTTCACGTTTACTTTTTTTTAAAAATTTTTTTGAGTTCATATTCTTTTAGATAAAAAAAGGTACAGAACGGAAAACAGCGCTTCAGTTTTTTACTTATTTATCAATCTAGAATGACAAAAGTTTCATTAGTTATTGTTGACTTACAAGAAGATTTTCTCCCACCCAATGGTTCTTTAGCAATTAAAGATGGTCGATCAATCATCCCTGCCATTAATGAGTTGCTTTATGATGCAAAATTCAATTGGTCATTGATTTTAGTCACTCAAGACTGGCATCCACCAAACCATGCATCATTTGCTTCACAACATAACGTCCCTCCATTTACGGAATTGACATTCACTCATCCCAAGGGTGAAATTGATCCAGAAACAAATGAGGTTAAAACTATGAAACAAGTGGTGTGGCCCGATCATTGTATTCAAAATACTCCTGGGGCAACCCTTGATCCCCTGTTTAAAGAATGCGTGGGTGATAGACGGGAACTGCCTATTATTCCAATCAAAAAAGGTCATTTACCAGATCGAGAATATTATTCGTGTTTCCAGGATTGTTGGGGGTTGGATCATACGGAAGTCTTATCGCTTTTGAAGACTAATAACATCACCGATGTGGTTTTTGTTGGGTTGGCTTATGATTTCTGTGTCATGAATTCGGCCATTGATTGTGCTAAGAATGGATTCAATACATATGTGTTGAAGGAGTATAGCAAAAGTGTGTATCCAGAGAAAGTTGAGGAAACTGATAAGAAATATGCTGAGAATGGTGTTAAAGTTGTGAATGCAAATGAAGAGGAAAAGTTGTTTACAGATATTGTAGCTATATCTTGATCGTTGTTTTTTTTTTTTTATTTTTTTAGATTTAATCTATCTAGTAACTCCTGTCGTTTTTTATTAACCAACCATGTAGTTACGTCTTGGTTTGTCGGAAACTCATCAAAATTTATCCGTCTCTTGTCATTTTCAACAAACAATTCTTCACTTCGTTTATTTTCAAATATCAACAATGGATCAGTGGTATCCTGTGGTTCTAAATATGGAATATCAAATCCAAGATCAGGTTCTTGTTCATCAAGATAACCATAATACTCATAATCAGGTTGTTTGATTTCACGTTTAGTTTCTTTTAATGTTCTTTTCTTGTTTTTGCTTTCAATTAATTGTTTCACATCAGGTAACTCCTTCGCTCTCCCAAAATATCGATATCCTTTGACTTCATGATCAACAAGCACCCCAGTATTGATTAAATCTTTCCCGTATCGTATATAATCATTTCCTTTTAACGTATCACGAATATGAAACTCCCATGCTTTCTTCTCTTTAAATAGTTTATTTATTGAATCATTCAATTCTCGAATTTGGAAATCCAGTAACGTGCTATCTTGAATTTTGGTTAAATTGACAGATATTTCCAGTAGGATTACTCGTCGCCATTTTTCCGCTTGGGCTAATGATGTTACAGATTGGACTTTTCGGGGACGTAGATTCGGGTTTGATTCTAATATCCCTGATTCTTGGTTTTTCTGGGCATAGTATCGATTTAGATTGGATTGGGCTTTCTCTTTGTTTCGTGACATGGTTGTTTGGTGGATGAGAGAAGAGATTGATTTGAACTAATTTTTTTATTTTTTTTGTTCTCCGATTTTTATCACGTGAGCAGTTCTTCATTTTTTTTTGATGCAAAAACTGTTCGTATTCTATTTATACACAACTTACATACCTCTAAATTGATTTCTTGATGCCATTCTTCTACCTTCAAATCTTTGTTTAGTTCTACCCTTATCTTTACTTTCTTCTTCACCATCACTATCATCATTATGTTTAGGTTTATATGATTTTTCTTTCTTTTTAGGAACGAAAGTCAATTCAGCTTCACCACGAGCATGACGACGTAATCGAGAATCATCCTTGACCGGTTTATTAACTTTATTTAATTTATTGATTTGAGAACCGAATGATTCTTTATTTTTCAGGGATTGTTTTGGTCCAGATTCTTTAGCTAATGCTTTCATTTCATTCTTGAATCTCTTTTCTTCTTCCTTCTTCTTACGCAATTTAGCCAACTCTTTTTCAACTTTAGCTCTATTTTCAGCAGACATTTCTTGATCTTCTTCTTCTTCGGATTCAGATTCAGAATCAGATTCGTCTTCAGACTCTTCTAGACCGGCATTCATATTCATTCTTTCTTCATCGGACTCTTCGGCCGCAGTCAAGCCACGTTCTTTACTGTTAGTCACATCTTTAGTAGATTTCACAGGATTCAATTGTTTATATTCATGAGATTCTTCATCAACTTGGAACTCTGGGTTTTCAAACATTTCCTTAAATCTCTCATCGTTAATAACACTTTCGGCAACACCTTCTCCAACTTTTTCCAGTAATCTGCTTGCCAAATCTTTATTGACCTTAATTTTCGTATTCTTGACAGCACCAGTGGATCTGATTCTTGATTCTCGCTCTTGTTCAATCTTCTTTCTGATTTCTCTTTCTCTTTGATCACGTATGGAATTAGGATTAGCAATCAAGTTCACCTTTTCGTATAATTCCGTATCAATGAAGAACCCATGCATGTATGATCTCAACACTTTCGAGCCGATAAGATGGGTCAAGTTCAATTTGGTGACTTCGTCACGAGTAATGAATCTATAATTCGAATAAATCGAATCGTTTGGTTTTTCTTCCAATTCTTCAGTCACGTTATCCAAGAATGAACACCAAGATGGAGCAGGACCCAAGTTTGGAATATAGTATGTGTGCATTGGAATACCTTCGTTTGCCATGAAGAACATCCCTGATGATGGAACATGAACAATATCATTAATATCGACATTTGGTTCCATTGATGCAAATGGTTTCCCGGTGTTTCTGTCCCAAATTTTGGCAATACGTTTATCACTGGTTAATATCATATCTGAATGTAAAGAATCTTGCAAATAGACAATTTTCTTAATATCGTATCCATATCCTTGATCTTTAACTTGGTTTGGAGTTGAAGTACGCAAATCATACAACAACGTCTTCCCATTCGAGGTACCACACGCAAAACTCAACCCGTCATTATTTCTAAAACTGACCGCACTAACCTGAACATCTTCATTCAATTGCTCTCCGATGAATAACTTCCCAGCACGTTGTTTCGATCTTGGGTCCCAGAACTCAACTGTCCCGTCTTCCAAACCGGCAGAAACCAATCCATGCACATTATTAATATCGACCGCATTACACCCCAACTCCGTTTCCAAACGGTACGGGTTCAAAAAACGCCCCTGTTCCAAATTCAACCTGTACAATTCGTTCCCACTTGCCCCGACCAACAAGTCACAATTCACGTCATTGTACGCCAACGAACGGCCAAATTTAGGAATACGCGTACGATAATGGATCCCACCTTTAGTTTGAAACTCGATGCTTCGGTCCACTTGTAAATGGATACTCTTGGTCCAGTCATTGCTCAAGATGGTGAAATCGACATTCTCGCAATCGGTATGACGTTCGAATTTT
The DNA here is from genome assembly GCA_030582995.1 of Candida maltosa. Taxonomy (NCBI): domain Eukaryota; kingdom Fungi; phylum Ascomycota; class Pichiomycetes; order Serinales; family Debaryomycetaceae; genus Candida; species Candida maltosa. Next base: position 37,690 of record JAKTXQ010000016.1, read on the forward strand.
AATGAAAGATTGGCGAAATCGTATAAATGGATTTGGGGTTTGTATGTACCTGTGGCCATACAGTATTGACCATCTGGAGTGACTCTGATACGGTTGGATGCTTCGCTGAATTCGAAATCTTGGATGAGTTCAATACGGTTCTGGTATTCTAAATCGTGCTTTAATGACTTCTTCCGTTTCTTGGCGATCCAGTCCGGTAAGGATCGCGAGACGTTTGTTCCGGAAACTTGATAGATGGAGACGTTTCCTGCTGTAGTTGATTTAAGAACCATGGTTGGGTATGTATTGGAATATGTAATATAAAATATAAAAAAAAAAAATCTAAAAAAAAAAAAAAAAAAAAATTAAATGGTTTGAGATGAGCGCGGGAAAAAAAAAATTATGGTTAGCTTTTGTCGTGAGTATTGGTGAGATGAGGGAAGTCGTTATAAAGAAATTTATAATCATCTAATGATATTTCATATTCATTCACGTTAGGTTTGATTTCATTAAACCATTGATGATCGGGCCGGAAAGTTTCAATGAAGAATTGTAATCCACTGTTGATTAATTTGTCGTCGTCAATTTTTTCATCTTTATTTAACTGAAATTGGATTAATTCAATAAATGGTTCAATGTATCGTAAATCAGCATAGCAGATATCGTTCAAGATATTAATTAATGTGATCCAGATTTTATTTCTTGGAATGGATTTATACTTTAAAGTTAATATTTTATGAATACATTCATGGATTATATGTGACTGGTGGAACAACACAGTTTTATCGAATTTACTGGAGACAATCAATGGACATAATAAACTGATGATAAAATATTCCAAAAAGGATAAAATCATCTTATCATCGATGGAACAATTTGACACTTGATTTATACACTCAATTGATTTACATTCATCCTCCATGATTTTCCGCAATATTAAAAGTATTTGGTGTTGAATAATAGCGAGGTTTTGGTAATTATCATTTTCATCAACTATGTTAATCAATTTGCTCAAAGGATCTTTAAATTCAGATTCCAAAAAAACATCAGGTTTAGTTAATGGAGGTAACTTGAATATTTTAAAGTGTTGAGTAACACAAGATGGTAAGGTATCTGTGAATAAACTCATGATTTTACTCGATATAATAAAATTCAAATAATTTAAACACATCGATAAGGAAATTTTGGGATCCAAAGAATTAAACGTGGTTATGAGTTCAAATTTATCTGACTTGTTAATCGTGTCAATACATATTTGCAACTTGTGGGATACTTTGGAATTCAAGTTGCATGTCATCCCATGATCCAATACTTGCAACACAAACATGATTGAATCTTCTAAAGTTACCATTTTTGATGGAGTTAAACATTTATTTAAATAATTTGCCCCTACCGCATTATCAATTGATTGAATATATCTCACAATTTCCGGATTGCAATTATGTAATAACTGTTTTATCCAAGTGTGGTGGTATTCCGAAAATAATTCTAATAATTTGTTTATACTTGGAGTGTCATTCATCCATGAAGAAGCAATTTTTGAATACTGGGTTAACAATTTGTTGATGGAAGATAAGAAAGTGGTATATTTATTCATATCATCTGTGGTATCAGAATTCATTATGAAATAATAATCTGTGTGACACAATGGACCATCAACTGATTTAAACTGACTCAAAGCAGTTTTAGCTTTTATTAACACATTGATATTCAAGTAAGGATGATAGATGTAATTCCAAACTATTTTTGCCAATATGGGTATCAAAGCAGGATTGATGGTTGGAGAATAATTAACCAAAGGAGAGATGAAATCAATTGATGAATCATTTTGTTTTGTTTGGTGAACACCATATGTGGAAAGTGTTGCTAATATTTTCAGATACAATTGAACCAAATCATTGAGTTGAAGTTGTGATGATGATAACTTATCAGACAATTGTTGAAGTATTGATATAGCCAGCATGATATGTAGATGTAGACGAGTAGTTGGATATAAAAACAAAAAGAATGGTTGTCTCAATACATTAATGTGTGTGTGTGTAGATTTAGACGCAGCAACAGAAGAAAAAAAAAAGAGGTAGTGGATCTTGTTGCAAAGTGTGTGTAATAGAAAAACATTGACCACAATCGGAAATATCAAAAAGAAGAATCCCGGAAATATTCCTATAAACTAAGAGATTATGTAAGAGCTTGCATGTTTGCATTAATGTACGTAGTTCAAGGTGATTGTTTTCTTTTTTTCATTTACTGGTTTTTTTTATGCATGTACATAATTTAAAGAAACAACACCGAACAAAGAAAAAAATATTTTCTGTTTCTTTTTTTTTTTTTTTTTCTATCAAAAATTTTCAAATTTTTC
>JAKTXQ010000016.1:40047-59319 GCA_030582995.1 Candida maltosa
AAAAAAATATTTTCTTTTCTTTTTTTTTTTTTTTTTGATCAAAGATCCTCAAATATTTCCGTTGATCAATCTGAGTACTTTTCTATGCTTTAATCTACATAAACTCCGAAATGATAGCTGTTTTACGTGCGTAAAGAAGAAAAAATCAAAGCTCCGATTACGTAAACATAAGTGTTGATGTTTTCAATCATAGTATGTAGTTTGGTCACAACATAGTTGAATGACATTGCCCATTAAATTATTATGTTAAAAAAGAAAAATGATGGGAAGATAAACGGCGACTAATATCCACTCGAGAGTAGACCGTAAGAAAGAAGGGGAAGGAAGGAGGGGTATAAAGGAGTTCAAATTTGACAACTAACATTAATTTATTACCAATTGGTGGAGATATAAAAACGAAAGGGTATAAAGACAGGAGTTATGAATATGGTGGTGGGGGTGGGAGGGGGAAGAAAGGGAGAAAGGCTTTTTCTTTGGAAAATTATTTATTATTGGATGAAGTGCCAACAGTTGAAAGGTAATAATAATAACCTAAACATAAATAATATACTTCAGTTTTACATTATGTGGATCAATATTATAAATGTAATTTCGATCATGAGATGATGTCATGATGATATAAATATTTTTTTTTTTAAATAAAGTGTTTTACATTGAGCAAATTAGTAAGATCTGTGGTTATACAAGTAGCCGTAGTTGATAGAATACGTGGATAGATGTTTTGATTAGAGTTGGAATTTGTGGGTGACTAAAAATTAAGAGTTTGTGAGTCGAGACTCATTACGGGGTTTTGTGTGTGTGTTTGAATTTGTGTGCGTGTGTGTGGGTGAAGATCTTTTTTGTGTAAGTTTGCATATACGTAATTTTTGTTACATTGTTTTAAATAAACGTTTTTGCTTAATTGATCTTGATTCAAAATATATTATGTATGTAACATATGTTTCTAAGTTTTTTATTTACTTAGCGATGGCTAAGTAAAATAATAAAAAAAAAAAAAAATATTGACTGTATCTAACCAAACCAAAAAAAGCAGGTTATTTAAAGGTAAATATTATAATTCTGGGCAATTAAGAAAATCTTGAAAGGTGGAATTAGTAAAGATTTGAAAGCAATAAATTATCAAAAAAAAGTAATACTCTACACCATCAATGGAGTTATCAATTATTAATCAGCGGGTATGGATTTAGGAGATAGACATAGATGGAAAAGGTAAAGTCAGGATATTTCAAAGAACGGATAGATTAGAAATACAAAAAAGGAACAAGGATCCGATGCTTTTGAATGCGCAAATTGACATATTTCACTTTGTTTATCGAATAGATTATATTATTATGAAAAGAAACGACAGGTGGGAATGGTGGGTGGTGGTGGAAAAGTGGAAAATGAGAAGACTCCCCGAAAGAAAATAAATTATACGTAAGAAGTATTTTTTTTTTCTTGTAGTGTTCGGTATTACTTTTGATTATACAGCCCATAAAAAAAAAAGAAAAGAAATACAAAGGGAATAATCAGATCTAGTTGCGTTTATGTAATCGGGAATTTAATTAGTAAACCGCAAGATAATAATGAACAATAGATGAAAAAGTGGAGAAGTAAAATGAGAAAGAATGATGGCGAATCAAAAATACAATAGGAATAACTTTGAACAATAGTTATACTAGTTTATGTATTTATCTGAAACAAAAAAATTCGTTTAAAAAAAACTGTTTTCGTTTTCGGTTCCCTTCCACCACCACCTAAGAAAAAAATGAAGGAGGTTCTAAAACATCTTGGTTGGTTGGTTTGTGTGTCGAAGTGGATTTAAAAAAAAAAAAAAAAAAAAATTTTAGTCAAGAAAAACTGCATATAGTAAAAAAATATTGCAGCAAGCAATATGTGTTATATTTATATACAGTACATACATACATATACGGATACATAACAAAGCCGAAAGTGACTAAAAAGAAAAAAATAGTAAAACATGAAAAAATAAAAATCTAGAAATGAAAATAAAAATATTTTCTTTTTCTTTTTTCTTTATTGTTTTCCACTTGCTTGTACATTTATACCCTTTTGTACTTTTCTTCAAATTAATATATAAACTCTACAACTTTTCCAGTTTTCAAATCCATTTTTTTTTGGAGAACTTTTTTTTTTTTGCATTCTTTCATACATATACAATTCTACCAATGTTCAACTACAAATATTCTTTAGCAACTACTAATTCATCAAACTCATCTTTTAATAATAATAAATATACTTATCTGGACCTTGATAGAAGAAACAGCCAGCAGTCTTCAATATTGTCATCTTCATCAACAAACACATCATCTTCTTCAGTAAGTCCAACTACTCCTCAAAATAACAACAATAACAACACTATGTCCAGTCAAACGCTACCTTTAACTAAAAGTTTGTCTGAACCATGTATTGACTTGGATAAAATCACTGAAGAATTTCAAAACCGTCAAAGAAAACTTTCAATAGCTTCTGCTAAAATTTATGATTCCAAAAATTTAATAAACTGGTGTCAATTTTTACAAGAACAAGAAGAAACAACACTTTATATGAAAGAGTTGAACCAAAATTCTTCATTTAACTTACCTATCTCGTCAGAAATTTTATTAGAAAGATACAGTTTAGAATCTGATGATGATGATGGTGATAATTGCAATCTCGAGTCTGATGAACCAAAGAAAACTCATCTATTTCGTCGCTTAAGTAAATTTAAAAGAAGAAATAGTCTTATTGCTAAAACAAGAAAACAAACTAGAGTTTAGAGAACATTAATGGGATTAACACGATAGACAGACTCTTGGTTATTTTACACTTGTATTAGATTAATATTTTTTTTGTGCTTTTTATTTCATTTTATAAAATCTTTTAGATTGGGTATGTAATTTTGCATTATACAGTTATAAATATTTTTCGTATTCTACATTTACATTTTTTACTTTTAGTATTTGTTTTGCATTTGCATTTGTAATTTTTTCTTGAGGAGTATTTTTTGCAAGCGGATAATAACCAACAGGGATAATCTGCGTGGTTATTTTCGTTTCTTCTTTGATCTTATCGGATTTATAAATCAATACCTTTCCTTTTTTTCCATCATCACCCCTCCTCTTTTCTTTTTTGGTTTTTACGCTTCTGTTTTATATTTATGGCGTTTAATTACATATTCATATTTTTTTTTTTTTTTGGTGCATCACAGGCACATTATTTGACATCTCTCTCTCTCTCCCCTTAGAAATCGTAATTTGTCTATGACGACATCTTTATACATTTTTAATTATATTTTAACCTAAACAAGTAATCAATTCAACACGCTTTGCAAGTTCTTCAATTGTTTCAATACGGCACTTTTAGCTGTACCTCCAATTGCATCTCTTCTTTCAACACTGACTTCAAAATCAAAACTATCCATCACGTCTTGTTCAAATCTGGAATCAATTTCTTTATACTGTTCAAAAGTTAACTTATCAATTCCACTTAATCCTTCTTCTTCAGCTTTTCTAACACATTCACCGGAAATATGATGAGTTTCTCTAAATGGAACACCCTTTCTAACTAAATAATCAGCCAAATCAGTGGCTAACATATCCATGGTTAATGCATTTTCCATATTTTTAGCATTAATAGATAATGTCAGAATCACGCCCGTGGCAATCAATATCGAATGTTCAACAGTGGTCAATGCATCAAACAAAGGTTCTTTATCTTCTTGCATATCTTTATTATAAGTAGATGGAATTGATTTAATCGACATTAAGAACCCAGCCAAACCACCGAAAACACGTCCACTTTTCCCACGTAATAATTCCAAAGAATCTGGGTTTTTCTTTTGTGGCATCAATGAAGATCCAGTAGAATAAGCATCAGCTAATTTAACAAATCCAAATTCAGCACTCGAATAAAGAATCAAATCTTCCGAAAATCTAGAAATATGATTCATGAATAATGTACCCCAGAACAAACTTTCCACCACAAAATCACGATCAGACACTGCGGTTAATGAGTTCCCAATAACCCCATCAAACCCTAAACCAGCTGCCAAAAAATCTCTATCAATTCCATAAGGATGACCAGCCAAAGCTCCAGAACCAAGAGGAGATTGATTAACACGACCAATAATCTGTTGTAAACGTTTATAATCTTCGGTGAAATAAGTAGCATAAGAACTCAACCAATGAGACCATCTGATAGGTTGAGCACGTTGCAAATGGGTATACCCCGGCATCAACACATCAATCTCTGATTCGGCTCTTTTCAAAATCGATTCAATGAACCCCTTCAATTTAATCGATAAATCCAATAACGCCTCTCTAACATAAATTCTCATATCAGTAGCAACCTGATCGTTTCTAGATCTACCAGTATGTACTTTCCCAGCAATATGTCTTCCGATAATCTCACCCAAACGACGTTCATTCGCAGTATGGATATCTTCATCACCTGGTTTTTCGACAAATTTCCCCTGTTTCCATTCTTCACGGATTTGCTCTAATCCGGAATGAATAGCAGTCAATTCGTCAGGAGTGATTAAACCAAGCTTGGTTAATCCTTCAGTGTACACTTTGGTACCGGTTAAATCAGCATCGTACATGACTTTATCGTATGGCAATGAAGCATTGTATAAGTCCATTAATGGATCGGTGGCACCGGTGAATCTACCTCCCCATAATTTGTTTTCACTTGGTTGTTTTTGTTGTTCAGACATTGTAATTGTTGTTGTTGATGATGAAAGAAGAAGAAGAAAAAGAGGGAGTGAAAAAAAAAAATTGAACGAAGAAAAGAAAAAAATTTTTTTCTTTGGTTGGATGAGTTTAGCGCGCTTCGCCCAATTACCTAAATTGGATGAGTCAGAAATTAACTCAAATGGGACAAAAATGAACAGTTGTGAATTTTATTGTGCTGTTATTCTGACTCTTCCAGTATTACCGTGGTGAATCATATGAATGAAAAGATGCGATTATTGGTTTTCAAAAAATTGTATTATTTTTTGGTAGAAATGTTGGATTAAAAATTGTGAGAATAAAATTTATAAAGAGGTACATGATTAAGTGAATGAAATTTTGAAAAAAGTCACTTTTGAATGATTTTTCCGTTTAATATCAATTTATCATGGTTTTTAAATTAGGTATTACCCGTTGTATGTCATATTTTGTCTTTAAATAGTGGTAAATGAATGATAATTTCCATCACTTCAAATTTAATCACACAAAAACAAACCCAAAAATATTTTACTAAAAGTTTTCCAATAGTAGATTTTATTTTTGGTTTTGTGTAATATTGAATTTTTGGCGTAGCGGTTTTGCACGTTCACTGTAATTTTCTACACTATACGGTTCGAACCTCGAAATTATAATTTCCTACATAAACTACAAAACGTTTTTAAACAAATCAACTTCTAAAATATCAACAATGGTTTTACCAGCAGCAACCACTTCTTCATCAAAGTATTTTTTACCTGACAATTGTAATCCAATTGGTGCACCGATAAATTGGTCTGGATGATAATTTTCATTTTCCATTTGTTCCAAAGGAGATCTAAACTCATATTTCAATTCTTCTTCAGTCCATTTATCAACTTTTGGATCTTGATAAAGACCAGTGGGGAACACCAATGTCGGTAAATCCAAAATATTCCATAAAGCAGTATATGACCAATTGTAAACTTCACCACTATGGGGAGCAACATTGTTGTATGTTGGACTCAATATAAAATCAACTTTATTATCAACCAAATACTTATTATATTCATCTCTCAATTCATGTTTTATGATATTAAGTCGATTGATTTCGGAAATGCCTAAAATTTTGGCCCCTTTACCATAATTCAAAAACCATTTAGTTAATTTACCCAATGGTTCACCAGAATCTGATAAAACTTTCCGTTGACCAGCGTTTCCATCACAATTATACAATTTGTTGATTAATTTATAAGCCACATCAGTTTTAATTGGAGTAAATTCAATAACATTAACCCCATTTTGTTTCAACTTATCAACCACATATTGAATCCCACGACGAATAGGAGGACTAACACGAACCAACCCATCGTCTCTCATAACTGCAACTGTCATCGTGTCCGGTTTCGGTTTAGCAACATCTCTCCATTCCATTCTAAGACACGAACTATCCAACTCCCATGGTTTTCCTTGATTCAAATAACTCTTCATCCATAAATCAATATCATCAACTGATCTAGCCAATGGTCCCAATACTGCCAAGATACTTTCCGCACCAGGATCACTGCATCCAACTCCACTCAATGAAGTACGTTGACTCGTTGGACGTAACCCAAAACATCCCAGAAATGCAGCTGGTGACCGAATAGACCCACCAATATCGGTGCCAACTCCCATACTTGATCCACCAAATCCAACAATGGCACCTTCACCGGAAGATGATCCACCGGAACTCAAAAGTAAATTGTATGGGTTTTTCGTGAACCCGGTGATGTTATTGTAAGAATCCAAATGCATGAGACTCTGTGGCTCAGTGGTGCGGATATAGAACACCGCACCTAATTTCTCAAGGATTTTCACCGTGACACAATGTTCACTCGAAATATTGTCTAACCGGGATACGTACCCTGAATGAGTAATCTTAGCTTCATATCCGAAATGCTCTTTAAGTGAAATAGGAACTCCATGTAACGGACCAATTGTTTTCCCGTGTTCTCTGAAATATGCATCTCTTTCTTCAGCTTGTTTCAAACCTTCAGTGATGAATAACTCCATTGCACAATTAGTGAATTGATGAGCTAACACGGCACGATGCGCATATGCTTCAAACACTTCAACTGAGGTTAATTCACCCAGTGCGATCTTGGCAACTAACTCAACGGTGGGTAAATCAGTGATGGCGAATTCTTCCGGTGTCAACAACTTCTCCTTGTATAAATAATCAACAGCGTTGAATTGGTCCTGGGTCAATTTATCAGTGGATTGAGGTAATTCAATGGTGTACTTCTCTGGAATAGCATCAACTAAATGTTGACGGTATTGTTCAATTTTAGGAAGCCAGTGGGTGGTGTATTTGTCAATATCCTCGTAGTTGTCCAATGGATCGGTAGTTAATAAAGATTCGAATAATGAAGTCATGATTTGGTGATGATGATTGATGAATCTTTAATATATTTCAGATGAAGGGAAAATATGCCCCAGTTTTATACTTCATGGTTAGTGTTGTTTTAGGAATGTTGAAGCGTCTTGAGATAGTCTTGGAATTATCAACTTTAAACTTTTTTTAATTTTTTTTGTTTTTTTTTTTGGAATTTTTGCGCGGATAAATGATAAGAAGAGTGGAGTTATCAAAAAGATAAATTGAAGATGCAATACTTGACAGTTATGTTTTCCCCAACTGTCATCCCATTATGGAAGTTTATCGCGGAATAAGAAAAAGGGGGTTCAGACATGATATACTGAATATTGTTGTTGGGTAATTTGCTACTTGAAATGAAGATAAGTGACTACAAGAGGCAGCTATATGCAAAATGTATTGTCTAATCCATACCTACCCATATATCTCCTAAATAGTTGAATAATGCAATTTCATCATCATTGTATGTCACCAACAACCCTTCCAAAGTATTATCTTTATCAGTGGCTAGTTTTTGTTTCCCACCAATACGTGAATACCCACACAACGTGTGTCGCCTACAATAATCGTATTCCCAAAACCATCCATTTTCTGGTTCTTGTTCATTATTCTTTCTATTTTCCAACTTTTCATCTAATGGAGGCACAATCGCATGGGATATTCTTAATGGTTCATAATAATATTTTTTAAATGCCTCCGCGTCTTTTAAAAACTTAAATCTTGTTTTCTTTTCTGCTTCTTGTTCAAAATCGACTTCATCTGCCTGATGACAGAACCTGAATCCAGAATTGATCCACAATAACGTGTGATTATCTTCACCACTGACATGTCCAGGGTGTGGAGAACATATTTCCTGTGAATGATGAGGTGATCCGTCATCTCGGATTCTATCGTCAGGAGGAGTGATATGACCGACAGCAGCAGCAAAATTCGTGTCAAAATAATAGTTTTCATCACCATTCATGGCAAATCCTAACCAGAATAATTCCTTTTCACCATAAACTTTCCCAGTAATAGGTTTAAAAAAATTGATTTGCGAAATCATTAGGATAGAATTCAAATGAATGTTTTTGTTCAACATCACTAATCCTGATTCCATATAATGCTGTAACCCTTTAAAGAATTCTCGGCTTCTAGTATAGTTTGTCATGATGGGGATGTCGAACATAACCGAATCAATGGTGGCTGGTGCCATTTTCTCCATGTATATCCCATCAGTGGTTGGTCTTCGATTCACCGTCCTGTCTTTGAAAAAATACGCACCGGTTTCCTTATATTGTTCCAAATTGAAGAAAAATTCCGGTGGTTGTATCATCACAGTGTCGGCGTCGATCAACATGAATTCGTCGAAAGATGTGAAGATGGTGGCTAATAATTTATTCCCGAATCGCTCGAATTTGCCACGATAATTTTTATGAATCGCGTTGTACGCATTCACAAACCATACTTCTTGTGGTCTCAATCCTTTGCTGTTTCCATCGAGATAATCACTATCGAAAAAATGAGACACTTTCTGGAATGATTCAGGTAATGTCTTAAAGTCCTCTTGGGCGGCGGTTACTATCTTTCTTTTGGACTCTTCGCTAACATCATCATAATAGACAATTTGGATTGGCAATCGATTATCTAATGCACGTAATAAATGGATGAGTTGAACGGTATATTCGACATATTTGTTTGCAATTGACAAAACAATACCTTTACCATTGCATTTGTTTTTGAATTTTTGTAAGAATGGTTGGTTTGGTAATTGGTTTCCGGATTTGATTTGTTTGGATGTTTTCTGGAATGGATCTTTTAAGATATCGTAATAATTTGGTGGTTCATTGTATACTTTACCTGTGTATCTTTGGTAAACCGGGTATTCTTTGGATAACCAAGGGTACATTCTATTTTCGAAAGTTGCACTTTTAGATGTCATCAAATCGACTAGTGATTCCTTTTCGGTTAATTGCAAACTCTCTGGTTTCGGGTTTTCTTCATGCACTAATTTCTGCTGGGTAGTTATGAAATTATCCATTTGGTTAATTTGGGAGACTTCATCGTTAGTGATGTAACATTTGTTGAATATTCTAAACATGGTTAACTGATTGATTATATCTTGATCGATACGTGGATTCATATAATCGCGGTATTTGTCATGAAGAAAGTTCTGATATGCTTTAGTCTTTTTACCATTTTTTAGTTTCTTCAATTTAGGTCCAAATTCTTCCTTGAATCGTTCTTCATTGATTTCTATATATTTTTTATATTCGTCGGTGTTGAACTTGACATCGTAATTTTTATCTGGACTGAAGAACCAGTTGACATTATCAGCAAAGACATTTTTGAAATATAAATCACAACGCTGGCTGAAAGATAAAGTACCCAAAACAGTATCGACATCATGATTATCAAATATGACATTATAAATTTCTGAATTTATATCATTTTGAGGTTTGGTTTGATTATGAAGCATATGGTCAATGATTTTCAAATAGGTGGAATGATTTTTAATACTCAACTCGGTCAAGTTTCTTTCAGGAGATGGAGGTGTGTCTTCAATTTCATATTCATAATTGTCATATTCATTATAGATGGAGTAATCATTACCGTTATTTGCCGACGCTAGATTATCGGAGAGGTTTCTGTTGATGAAAAATAGAATGAAAAAAATCCACAAAGCTCCACCAACATAAATATAATATTTCAGTCGTGAATTAAGGAGTGAACGTTTTCTAATCATGGTTTGGTTTTGTCTAAACTGACGAAGAACATAAACGTGAAAATGATATGGTTTGAACAAACAAAGTAGAAAGTTCAGTTTAAACGAAAAGAAGAATTGGAATTAAATTTATAAAGTGAATATTATGTTTAAAGATATATAAAAAAAATAAGTTCAAAAGTATTGTTTTTAACAACTAAAGCTAAAGACGATGACCGAATTGAAAAATTCGGATTCTGTGTACATTGTGCTCTCGCCTTAAGTGTGTCGCTTGGAACAGGGAAGTACTTAAAAAATAAAAATAAAAATAAAAAAATAAAAATAAAAATAAAAAGAATAGTGTGCTAATAATTATATTAAGAATTTATTGACTATAATACAAAAGCCGTTACTACTAAGGCGTGTGTGTATAAATAAATATAACAATACAAAATTTAAGAAAAAAAAAAAAGAATCTGAGATTAAATGCGTTTTGGGTTTTTTTTTGATTACCTAATCAATTCTTTCCAATAATTACAACTATCCGATATCATTTTCAAATCTGAATATTCAAATAAAAAGAAGATTTAAAGTCTCAACTATGGTTTTAGTTATATATCGTGTCATATCTCCAAATTATTGTATTTATCTATGTTGTTGATGGTTGTCGAAGGTCTAAAATTGGATGGGTTTGGCAAGCTATTCTCCCAATAGGATGCAGACTTGCTTGGGGGAATAAATCTATTGTTATCAAGATATCATTGTTGAAATGAATTGATGTCGTGTGATGTATGAAAAGAATAATTACGACTGTGGGAATTTGAAAGTGGGGATATAAATTACAGAGGATTGAAAAATGGGGGACAATACAATGGAATCAAAAGAGGACAATCAAAATGTGATATAAATATGGTTGAAAATAACTTTAGAAAATAAATTGTGTAAATTTAAAATTAACCAATACATATATAATTAAACTAATTATCATTATAAACACATTATTTACGTTCTAACCATAAACTCATCTCTACAAATTGTTAATACCTACCAAGGAATCATCGAAAAATCAGTTTTATTTTGTCGTCACATCTAGTTAATTTATTTCTTATCAGTAGATTGCGAAATTACCATCTACATCCGCGAGTATCTATCAACCATCACAGTACTTCCACACGAGTAACCAGCAATTCTGTAACACTAACTTATTATCAATTCACCCTGTCGTTTAGTTTCCAAATAGTGTAATTCCTTGTAAATGATACTTCGAGAATAGAATCATTCTTTGTGTAGAATAACTCATTGGGTGAGTGGGAACGAATTACTTAAAGTTATATCAATCTTTCTTTTATTAAATTACGCCTATTTAATACACAAGTAATGCAGTTTTTCCATTTTGCAGTGACGAAAGTACGTGTAAAAGTGCACAAATAATCAATCACGTGACATAATAACGTGACCAACTTAGCTTTAAATAACTTCCGTGATAACCTCTTCACTGATTAGACAATCTGTACCTTAATGTGAGGACCAGCTACTTGTAACACTTAACGCGTTGTAGCTTGATTAAAATATGAGTGGATTCAGCTGCGTGACAGTGTATACAGTTGTGCACATTCTGATATTCACGATTTTGTGGCAGGAGATCTACACTTTTATTTATTTATTCCTCGCAAAGAAAATTAAAAAAAAAAAAGTCCGCCGTAGATCATCTTACTTGCGGAATATTATTATTTCATCTCCATGGTTATAAAATTTGACAGGTTCAAGATCTATTGAATTTTACTAAAACATATTATTGAAAACACGCTTTCACCGCGTTTCTAAATTTTTGAACTATCAGGAACAATTGTTATTGTTTTAAATCGTTCTAAAAATAAAATTATTATAGAAAGAAAAAAATAAACAATAAGACGTGTTGTATGCAGTTCAACAAAAATTTTTCCTTTTCGTTTTCATAAATAATAATTTGTTCCTCCGATTATTTTTTTTTTTTCGTTTCGTTTATTCTCTTGATCTATTTCATAATTTTTCCTTCGTGAATCCCTCCCAACCTAAATCCTCCCCATTCGAGGCTGAATCATTGCTAATTTATTTATTTGTCGTTCTACGTCATTTGTCACTATCAATAATACCTTTTATTAGCTTATTGCTTTGAATCTTTCTACTCATTATTCCTAGTGGTCGACTTTCTATTGCAACTATATTTATCCGAAATCATTCACACAGTATAATGTTTTTGCGAAGACTATCACTTCTGTACCTAACTTTAGGGGTATTGCTTGTTACTGCAGTGATATTTAATATTTCTGTATTAACATCATCAAGCCACAGCTCAGGACCTGTCAAGAATCCTAAAGGAGCAACATATCACACCAGTGACAAGACTACTGTGCAATCCCATATCAGTAATTTAGACAGTGAAGATTATGTACAAACTTTGTTGAAAGAATTAGAGGAAACTAAAAAGGAAGAACTATTACTTGAAATCAAAGCTAAGCTTGAAAAAGAACAAAAACCTATTGTTATTCAAAAACTAAAAATGGAATTGCGAACCAAATATCTTGATAAAATCAAAGAACAAATAAAGGAGGAAGTTGCACAAGAAAATACAAATGCTATTTACAGAGAACATGCATTCTCGTACGATTTATTTGAAAACTTGGTCACAAAATTTGCGTTGGAACACGAACAATTTTTGGAACCAGCGGCATTGTTACAAATTCTCGAACAATCAGAATTATCCGATGATTTGAAAGATAGTTTCAGAACCGCCAAGGACAAGTATTTTGGTCGTCAACAATACTTTGAATACTTATTGAAAGATATTTTGTTAGAGAATAAACCAAAATGTGAAACATTAACCAAAGAAGAAAGAGGGAAACACCTTAATCCTACATATCAATGGGATGCTAGAATTATATCGGAAAAATATTTGCGCGAAAGCAACTTGAATATCCCAGGTGAAAAGTTCACTGCCATCCGTAGTGCTCATGATGCTGTTGTTCAAAAATTGAGATCATTACCAGACCCATCCACTAATTTTTTTTCTGGATATGGTATAGTCGTTAATGGAGGTGGTAATATGATCGCAACCGCTTTAACTGCAATTGCTAATATGAGGGAACGTGGGTCAACTTTACCAGTAGAATTGGTTCTTGATACAAAAGAAGAATACGATAAACAAATCTGTGAAGAATTATTGCCAAACAAGTTAAATGGTAGATGTATTGTGGTGGAAGAAGTTGTTGGTAAAGAAATATTTGAATTAATTAGTGAGAAATTCTCGAGAAAAATTTTGGGATTATTGGTGAGTACTTTTGATCATACCATTGCCATGGATGCCGATAACTTAGCCATTAAAAATGTCGATAGTTTGTTATTTACTGAACCTTACCTTTCCACAAAAATGATTATGTGGCCAGATTTATGGGTTAAACTTACAAGTCCATTATTTTATAAAATTGCCCGAGTTGAACCTGGTGAATTGGTTGGCAGATTTGGTATCCCAAATGATAAAGACTTTACCGATTACATATTACAAGACAAACTGGAAGTCCATTATCATGATCTTGACAATTTGCCAAACCCAATTTCCGTAGAAACAGGTCAAATCGTGTTTTCCAAACGTGAACATTTGAGAAGTTTGTTGTTAGCATTATATTACAACATCAACTCCAAAGACTTGTACCTTGACTTAATATATCAAGGTGCATTCGGTGAAGGTGATAGAGAAACATTCACTCCAGCATTGCATGTCATGAATGAAAGGTATAGTTTAGAGAACCAAAAAGTGCACTTGTTAGGATATACTGCACAGAATGGGAAATTTTCCGAAACAACTTTAGGCCAAACCGATCCACGTGACAACGCCGAATTCTATGCTGATTGGAAGAAATTCTTAACTACTAAGAAATTAGATACTAGATTAAATCCATTCCAATCCGGTGGGTATACGTCTCGATTAATTGAACAATTTTTGGATTACAAAAGGAAAATAATCGAAGACAAACAATTGGAAGATGAAGATACTGTTCATCGTGTTATTGATTATAAATTACCGGAAATATTATTTTTACATTGTAACCATCCAAAAATCGACCCTGTTAAAAATTCCAAAGAAGGTGAGTATGGCGTTTATTCAAGAAGAAATATGGGTGAAGCTGATAGTGTCAAGAAACTTTTCAAAGGATTGGATTGGGAATTGAGATTCCATACTGTTTCCCAATGGGTCGCTTGTGAAGCCATTACCAGTCCACAATATTGGGAAAAGGTTGCTCAAAAACCACAAAAAGAAGTTTGTGCCAAAGTTACTGAGTATGTTGAATATTTGAAAAAGACCACATTTGATTCCGAAGCAACTAATTTGAAAGTTTTGAAAGGTGCCGGGAAATCGAACAAAGACGAAGAAGAGGTTAAAGAACCATCTAATTAGATTATAGATTAATGTATTTTTGTTGAGTTTTATTCTATATGTATATAAATATATTCTATAAAACAAGTACTTCTACACCTTCCCTGTAAACTATTCTTCCTCGCTAGACTCGTCGTCTTCTTCATCATCATCTTCTTCAGATCCTGACTCACTATACTCATCATCAGAGTACTCTTCAGATCCAATATCTTCCACATTAATATTATACCCCTGTTTGCTGAAGAATCCTCTCAATTCTTCGACTTTAGCAGGTGGTAAACTGGTAAAAATTACAGATTTATCAGCTTCAAATAATTTGATGAAATATTTCTTTAATGCATGGACAATATCTTCCGCGGTTAAAGAATTCAACTGCTTGATGAAGTATTCCAAATACATTGGTCCACGTCTTTTGAACACATTATCGCAAATTTTGAATGATGCGGCATCATAATTGCTTTCTTGGCTATTGGCCAATTCATTGACAATCGTAGCAATTGCATTTTCAATACTTATTGTGTCAATTTTCAACTCACCATTTGCGTATTGATGGACAATTTCTCTGGCTTTTGACCATGCTTGGACAGAATCTGAACCTCTATAAATATTGAAACTTAAATACCCAGTCTCAATATTTCTTCGGAGATTCGCTCCATAAGCTAAACCAGTACCTCTAATTCCTCTCCAGAATGGTCCTTCCACAGCCGTTAAAAATTCCGTAGCCAAGGCGATTTTGAAAATGTCTTCATCCAAATAGTTGGTTGGAATGGTAGTTAAGGCTTCCAAATGAGTAGATTCAGCAGCAGGAATATTGACTAAAAATGCTTCTCCGGAACAATTGGATCCTAAGTTCGATCTAAACTGGAACGATCTTGGCAAGTCTCTAAATGGAACAATGTTCATTTGTGAAGGATGATTCTCCACAAATTCACTCCAACTGCTAACTGGATTTTTCAAATTACGTACACTACCCAAGATTATGACTTTCATATTGTCCAAAGTAAACAACTGGGATTTAATGGCATTCAAATCTTGTTCTATTTTAGCAAAATTCCCATTATTAATTTCTTCCAACAAGTTCTTATAAAACAGTTCAGTATAAACCGAATCTTGAGCTTTTCTTAATGACGCTTTGTCAAATAAATGGCGGTACTGAGACGAGTACATCATCAACTCCCCGTTTCTCTTTTTATCTGGCAATGAGTTGATGATTTTTTCAACAATAACCTTGATTCTACTTTCTTCAAATTTAACATACTTGGTAATATTGTACAACCATCCAATTGCTTTTGAATAATTTTTGGTTTCAAATTTGGCTTTAATGCTGATTAATTCTAAAAATTGACTATCATACCCATTATCCAAATGATGTTCAATCAAGTCGCTGTTAATATCCGCGATAACTTGTTCATATGGGATATACTTGCTTGGGGTTTCAATGGACATGGAAAATATTTCTTCCATAATGGACATATAACTTAAAAGACGAGGATCTAATCTCGTAGATGACATGACTATTTCAATAGTGGCAAACTGGGACTTGAAATCTTCCAAATGCATAAATAACGGGAAATCGGATGGGGTATCTTTTTTGAGTAACAAACTAAGATCATCATCTTCAATATAAGAGTTACTCGAGATATCAACGATATCTTTGGTGTTTCCTGCTTTGTAAGATTTGGTGGAAATAAATTTAATTTTAGATGGATCAGGTTTGGTAAATTTGGTCAACAATTCTTCCGGAATTGGAATATCGTTTACTGCTTGTGCAGCATCTAATTTTTCTTGCAATTTTTTCAATCCATCGTTACCAAACCTTTCTTTAATTTCTTTGTGGATTTGTTTGTTCTGTTGTTTCATCAATTCGTTCAATTTTGATGATGGTTTACCGACAATTGTGGCAGATTTGTTTTGAACCAAATACTCATCAATTATTTTAGTCCATTGTTCAGCTGTCCAGTTGGATAAAGTTTCAAATTCTTTTAAATCTTTTGACCACTTTTCTAAATCTGAGCCATCTGGCTTCCCGTAAATGAATTCTAATGTGGCAACATTGGAAAAAACAGCAGCAGATTTTTCCGTGCTGGCAACAAACTTGAGTTTTTGTTGATTCACAATTTGTCTCATGTATTCCAATTCAAAATTTGAAGGGTTAGTTTGTTCCTTAATAAGTTTCTTCACACTTTCATCCAAATCATACAATTTATCCGAGGGGACACCGTTGAATGTGAAATTAATGGCTGTTCTGTAATAATCATCGGTCGTATAATCAACATCAGTGGATAAAGGATTTTCAATTTCAATCAAATTTTTATTAAAAATCGATATAGCACTATCTGTAAAGTACGATCCGATCATATCAATGGCAACATTAACCAAAGTGTCATTTCCATCTGGTCCGATCCATGAAATCAATAATTCACCCATCGATTCATCTTGTTCCGGGAACTCGACTTCTTTCACAATAACCTTAGTTAATGGTTCGTCATGGGTCGATTCAACAAATGGTCTCTTGTTTGGAATTTTTGGTAATTCTGGTAGTTCATTGTCAAATTTGGTCATAATTTCAAGTAATTCATCTTGATCCACCAGACCTGTTATAATAACACAAAGGTTATCAGGTCTATACATGGATTTGTGGAAATTTTTAATTTGATCATTTGTCAAGTGGCGTAATTCAGACATTAACCCACCTGTTTCTGAAGAATAACCTGAATCCTTAGAATACAAAGTTTCTTGCATTTTTTGGAAAACTATAAACCACGATTGACTTTCAATACCTTGCATTTCACTAAAAACGACCCCCTTTTCTTTACCCTTCCCGTCAATATGGTATACTTCAGTTAAACATGCCTCATCAGTCAAGGTAGGCCAGATCAAATGATCAAGATAGATCGGTAACAAAGTTTTGAATCCTTCCCAACCGGCTGTAGTTAAAGTGTAGACCGTTTGGTCAACTGAAGTCCAAGCGTTTGTAGAAGAGTACAATCTATTACCCAAATTATCTAACAAACCTTTATAAGGATATTTTTTAGAACCCATAAAGATCAAATGCTCTAAAGTATGTGGACACCCTGAATTATCAGGGATTTCTGTAGCCACGGCAAAGTACCCATTAACTATAGGAGAAGGTTGATCAATATAGGTGATTTGTAACCCGGTTCTTTGAGATCGCCATTTTGTAATATGTGTAGGGGCATAATCGACTTCAAAAGACGCTTGTTTGATAAATGGAGATTGAACCTTTGTCATTATATTAATGCCACCCAATATTTTTTTCTGTATAAAACGACTGACTAGTGAAATTATGGGCAAAGCTGACGTATTATAAAACTTACAACAAGAACAACAAGAGGGTTTTGATTGATATTTCTTTTTTTTTTCTTTTTTTTTCTTGGTCGATTCCAGATGATGTGTCGTCGGACGAAATAATCGGTTTTACGCGGTTCTTGAAGCAGATCTACATTAACAAAAATGACAGAAAAATAGGCTAACTTGGTTAGTATATATGTATTCACAATCTACTTAATCTCCTCTTCTGCTTCTTCAAATATCTTAAACATTTCACTAACATCTTGTTTCATGGTCTTGGTCAACTCTACCAAATCATCACCAGATCTATTAAACATCACACAATTAGCAAACATAAGCATAATATCTCTTTCCAATTCTTTAACAGATTGATATACTGGTGGCTCGCGTTTTGATTTGACTGCTTTTAGGATATTTTTCAAATCTTTAGGTTCAGAAATAACGTTGTAATAGTCTGGAGCATCTTTTGAATTAACAGGTTGTAAGAACGGAGATGAAAACCTGTGCTCTTGGATTGAGTGTAGTAAGTTTACTGCGATATTTTGGAAACGTTTATGTTGTTGTGCTGGCAATGGTGAACGAGAACGAGAACGTTTACGGGATACAGTTTGAGTTGTTTCTTCTTCTTGAGTATCTTCAGTTGCTTGTGTTATTGGTGTTGCATCTTTATTGTCTTCTTCTTTAGTATTCACTTTTTCAGATACTTCATTCTCAACGTTTTCTGGTACTTCTTTGTTCTCTTCTAATATTTTCTCTTTATTCAGATCGGTATCGTTGACTTCTTTCTCAGTTTCTTCAGTTTGCACTGGTTCCTCAGTCTCTGTATTCTTTGCTTCACTATTTGCATCAATATCCATTTTATCTCCATCCTTAGAAAGATTTGGTTCCTGTTCGGTTCCTTGGTTTTCTTGTTCTTGGTTTTCTTCTAGTTCCTGTTCCTTATCTTGTTCCTGCACTTCGTCCTGAACTCCTTCTTGCACTTCTTCTTGCACTTCTTCTTGCACTTCTTCTTCCTCTTCCTTTTCTTCTTCCTCTTCCTTTTCTTCTTCTCCTTCCTTCTCTGCTACTTCTACTTGTTCTTTTTCAACATCCTCCTTTTCTGGTACTTGGTCTGTTTCTTTTTCATTCACTGATGGTACATCTTCAGTTGGTTTCTCCTTATCGGCATCATTTTCTGGAGTTTCTGATGCAGGTTGTGTTTCACTCTTTTCCGGTAATTTATCTTTGTCTTCAACAATTGGTGTTTCAGCATCCTGTTTGTCTTCACTTTTCTGATCTTCTTTGGCAGACACTTCTTCACCCAGTTGTTTATTATTCTTCTCAATCTCATGCAAATCTTTGGAACATTTCAATAAATATTTAGCATACCTCAAGGTCGACGTTGCAACAATGTTTTTCAAAAAATTTTCATACCCATTCGGTAGAATATCAACAATCACCTGATCTTGGGTTACGGTCACAAATTTATGATACAAAGTTCTGGTAATAATAAATGAAAGCAATTTGATATCAATTTGTGGGAAATGGATGTCAACATTCGGGAATTTTGTTGTATAATCATGAGTTAAAGTATTCAAATCTTGTATAAATGGACCAACAGGGAATGATGCACGACATTCTTTGTATTCTCCCTTGTAGTTACTCATAAACTTATTGATAACTGATCCAACTAGAATGATCAGTAGGTCTGGATTGATTTTAATCTGTTCAGACATTAATGTGAAATGATGGAGGATAGTTGTTTTTAAATTTTTTTTTTTTTTTTTTAAACATCTTTTTTTTT
>JAKTXQ010000016.1:59339-70776 GCA_030582995.1 Candida maltosa
TTTTTGATTTTTTTTAATTTTTTCAGAAATTAATGTTAAATATTGGAGGATAGTTTTTTTTTAATTTTTTTTTTTTTTTTTTTTAAACATCTTTTTTTTCTTCTACATTCAAATTTTCACTATTCTCTCCACCCCCAAGGTAGATCAACAGAACTTCTTTGTAAAACAAGTATTGTACATTTTAACAAATACTATGTAATAAATAACTATATATATACAGATCAATGAAGTATCAGTAGACGAAGAAGAAAAAAAAAACAACAGTTTGCAATTTTGAGTTTTCTTGTGTTCCCGATAATTTTGAGTTCTCTATCATGACGAGTGAATCAGCATTGCTGAAGCTTATTTCTGACCTTGCATCAACATAGCACTATATTATTATTGTTAGTATTTGCGATTTTCAAATAATGTTGTTGTGGGTATTTTTTTTTTATACATACTTTTGTTCTTGGAATCTTTGACCAACACGTTCACTATGTTTCAAGAATTTTTCTGAACATTTGGCAATACAGGTAGTTTCTTTGGTGGTCAAACTACCTGAGGTGAAATCGTTGACACAGTCATCAAAACATCTGGAGACCAAGTTGGAATATAAGTTCATGAAATCTTTCATTTGTTTTTGTTCAACAATTTGTTGGAACTCTTGTTGTTCTTTAACGTTTAATTGATCCATTATGCGTAACTGATGATCCTAGTATATATATATAAAAGCTTTCAAGATGTAGTCTTTTATGTAAGTTGAAAGGATTACAACGGCGATTCTCTATTGAAAATTTTTCGTTTGCTTCTTCTCCAGTTTCGACCGGAAAAAAAAAAAAGAAAGAAACTGGTAGTGTACGATAGCGAATTTAATAAAAGTTGACACCCTCTTTGTAGATTCCATTAAACCAATTATTATGGTGCTCCTTCATAGGTCAAAAAATATAGAGTACCGATGAGATTTCCAGTTTGAACTTGGTCAGAAAGTAAATTTCTCCACTGATTATGAAGAGCCAGGTCTAATTCAATATTTATGTATTGCTCAATCGTAACGTCGCTACAAAAAGTAACACGAAGCACGTTATTAATCTTGTTGGATTACTGGAAATTATCTAGTTCTAGACAGATTGGATAGTTTCTCTACAAATGATGGATATTAAAAAGACATGAAAATGATACTTATATTAAAAAAAAAAACATGTATAGAATAGATAGATAGCTAGAATTAGAGATTGGTGTTAGTATCATGAAGTACACCATAAAAGTGTCTAGGTAAGCGGACATACAACATTGATGTCAGGCTGCTCAAACGACACTTTCGACAAGGCCCAAATACTTTGTTTGATTTTTTTTCTTTTTTTTTTTCCAGAATTCGTTGACTATTTATACTGTTAAGACAGTAGTTACACAAAAGTAGATTAGTCTTAATGTTACACGACAATATGAAACAACAATTCTTACATATTAACACGTTGATGTACTACAACTAGCTGTTATTCTACTTCGTTCACTCTTCAGATATCAACTAGCAAAACACGTGAACAATTTACTTTTAAGACATGGCACGAGTAAACCTATTTCTCTAAAGAATGGCATACATTTTACATTTTGTAAAGTCTGCCACGTGAATAATCAATGTCATTTTACTTATTAGATACCCGTAATATAACACGCCTATCAATTTAAGATATCCAAAATGGGTGCTACTTATTTTTTACCTCAAATTCGCTGTCAATTTCTACACTTTCAATCAATTTTATTTCAGTGGATTCAATTGTGGGTGAACGTCTGGTTAATATTTCAACATCAGTCAATGTGGAAGAGGTGTCTGCGTATTTAACAATTTCAGATCCCACTAAACCTGTGGCGCCAGTGATTAATGTACTCCTATCGTCAATGGATAAATGTTGGTGAACAACGGATCACAAAACTAAAAAAATAACTCGTGATAGCTCACACAAATTTGGGGCAGAAAAAATAGAAAAATTCAAAACCTAAACTAAAATAATTTTTTCACAATATTTCAGAAGACGATGAAAATTTTAGAAAGAAACAAATGGCATTAACATTTAATGACTTACCATTTGAAATACGACAGAAAATACTTGATTATGTTCCTTTTTTCCACTTGAAGTTAATTAAAGACATCCCAACCATCAAACAAAATGTATTAAATACCCTTTACAGGGAAGTACTTATTGGTCATCCTCCATATTCATTGCGCGATACTCATGATGTTTTCTACAGCCAATTAGTTGGATGTGGACAGACAATTTATTGCTTTAATAACATTTTCGAATTTATGCTGGAAATAAATACAAACGGGATACATTGCGCTAAAGTTATATTTTCCAATCCGTTTGACGTTTTGTCCATACACAAGTTAGACCCACTCATTCTTAAAAGCGTTAAATTAGAGGTTTTTGATTTTAACTTTGAAGAGAGTTCCTTGGCGTATAATTTTTGGAGAGATTTATTTTCCTTGAATTACAATATTGTCAAACTTAATGTGCATCCAGATATCATTAATTCAATTAGTGAAGAAGTTACAAATTTGCATACTGTAAGCTCAATTGATATGACTTACGGAGATTGGCCATCCACAGGCTTTGATTGTTTCCAAAATTTAACCGAATTGAAGATTAGACTGGAGGTTAATTTCGAAGACTTGGAATTATTACCCCAAGGCTTATTAAAGCTAGAATTTTCAATGAATGTTTCCATATTTCCAGCAAATCGTTTACTTAAATTGAAACTTCCTATTTCATTGAATGATTTGAATCTTAAGTTAATACATTCACTGTGTGATCCTGACTGTGTTTTTGATATCGAGGATCTAATCGATCTTAAAAGTTTAACATATATTGACTTTCCAAACACAATTTTATGGTTTTTACCCCCAAAATTGACCAAAATTGATGCAAATTCTGGGAGCATTGATTTGGGAGACACATTTTTGTCATGTCCAAATTTGCAAACGATTGACTACAGGACGGTCAGTTATGAATGGACTGATGAAGAGTTGGAAACGTTGAGATCGTTTACTATGAAGAATATTAAGCAGACCCAAGTTACAGAATTGCCTTCAACTTTAGTTGATTTAAGATTGCCGTTAGAAGATTTTGATAACGTAATGTTCAACGAAAATAATTACTATAGCTCTCCACCTCCAGGCTCAGTTGCCAAATTGCAAACATTGTTTCTTTATGGAGAAATATCTCGCTTTGATGACTCAGATGACGAAAGTATTTATGATTCTACATTTAATCCTGTCCTAGATTTTCAATCGGAAAGGTTTTCATCTTTACATTGTCTTGGGTTGGTGAATGCTAATAATTTAACTATAAAAGGCGATTTGCCTGTAACATTAACCAAGCTAACTCTTGCAAGATGCAATGAATCTACTTTTAATGCGTTAGAAACATTGATAAATTTAACTGAATTGTACATCCAAGAAATGTTTACAGACTCATCATTTGACTATGAGTTGCCACCATCATTGAGATTTATGTCCATAAGTGAATGCACGTTCTCTGACATAAACATTAAAGCAATGAATCTATTATCATTTCAAATACATTATAGCGAACTTTTCAATGTGACAAATCAAAATTTAATTTTACCATCTACATTAATCGAATTGGACTTGAGTTTTACTGAAGTCAGAACCATTGATAATGATTTTAATTGGCCTCCTGAAATGGAAAGATTGGATTTGGGATGGAATTATTTGTCAACATTAGCAGGTTTACCACCGTCATTGAAACATTTAGACCTTGCAGGTAATGAGTTTTATAAATGTGATTATCAACAAGAATGGCCAGATTCACTAGAAGAACTTCATTTAGGTGATAACAGGCTTGATTTGAATTTATTCCAAACATTGAATTTAGCAAAATGTAAAAATTTGAAATATTTGGATTTGAGTGAAAACGAGATTTTCGACTTGCCGAATTTTTTGCCAGAACTAAGTCATTTAGAAGAAATACGTATTTCTCCAAGAAAGGAACTCTTTAATCTCCAATTGTTTGAAACAAGTAAATCGGGTGACATTTTTGGTCCACTGGTTAAATATGTTGATATCAGAGGGATTTACGTAACCGCTGAAGATTGTGAGACTATAGTTGAAGAATTGTTTCAAAAACCTAATTTTCAAAGACTTATCATGACAAAAGAACATTTATTGGACGAGTATCGGCCGTATGTTTTAGATAGAAGAATCATTATTGAACTTTGAAAGAAATGCATATATATATATTAATTACAATTTTGTGTTGAATCTCGTTTTTATTTTTCATTTATTCTCTAGTATTCTAATATTATTTACAGTAGGTAGGAGTCTATGTACGAATTAGGATTAACAATTACATAAATCAGAAGCTCGTGGAAATGCTGCAATATCTCTAACGTTATCATGACCAGCCAAATACGTGATCAATCTTTCAAATCCCAAACCAAATCCACCATGAGGAATAGTACCTTGTCTTCTTAAATTCAAGTACCATTCCATATCTTCAAGGTTCATTTGGTGGTGTTTCATGTTGTCCAACAATACATCAAAGTCATGTTCTCTTAAAGAACCACCTGCCAATTCTCCAAATTCAGGGACTAATAAATCAAAACAAGCAACGGTTGGCTTTTCTGGGTTATAATTACTTGACTTTAACATGTAGAAAGGTTTTTGGATTTCAGGATAATCCGTAATGAAAATTGGAGTTTTTTCTGCTAGCATTCTTTCATGCTTCAATTGTAAAGAATCACCCCAAGTAAGCTGTTCAGATTCAGGTAAATTTTTATTCAAATGTTCAATTGCCTCATCATAAGTCATTCTTGGCCATCTTTCTTTGGTTAAAATTTGATCCCATCTTGATTTCACCAATTCATCTTCAATGTATGATCCGCTTAAGTAATCATTTCCATCTCCACCAACACTTTGTGAACCATTTTCAATATTCGTATCTTGTAAAGATTTTGTTACATGTCTAACCATGTCTTCTATAAAATTTGTTACTTGATAAACCGAATCAACATAGGAAATTTCCGCTTCCAACATCCAGAATTCACTCAAGTGTCTTGTGGTATTGGATTTTTCTGCCCTGAAACAAGGGGTCAAAGTCCATGCGCGGTTCAATGCTAATGACAAACATTCAAGATGTAATTGGGTGGAAACGGTAAGGTATGCGTTTTTCCCAAAAAATGGTTCCTTGGGGTTTCCGTTAAATGGTTCAATCTGAAATACTTCACCAGCTCCTTCACAGTCAGAACTGGTAATCAATGGTGTGGTAACTTTGATAAAATCACGTTCTTGGAAAAACGATAACAACTGGAATTCCAAGAAAGATCTCAATCTCAAAAATGATGCCAACGTGCTAGTTCTATGTTTAAGTTCAGGTAAGGTTCTTAAAAAAGACATCGAAGTTTCCTTTTTCTGTAACGGGTAATCTTCCGTAACATCACCAATTATTGAAACTGAATGAGTTGGATTGTTTGGATCATATTTCAATTCATAGGGTTGTTTACCCTTTCCTTCACACCATTCTCCTTTTACAAGAATACTTTGACCCACTTTAAGTTTCGGTTGATTGGAGCCTTGGATCACCACGTTTAAACTTTTACTGATAGACCCATCAGTAAGATCGACAAATCCTATTTTTTTAGAACTCCTTACACTCTTCACAAAACCTCGAGTTTCAATGATGGATCCAATTTCTGCCGGGTTTGACAATTGTTCTTTAATTGTAGCATTTAAATATTCTGATTTAAATCGTTTAAATTGCCCAACACGGGTATGTGTGAGTTTATTGCGTAGAAGCATTGAATACGATTTCAATCAAAAAACCGTTTTTTTTTTGTCTAGCTTTTTTTTTCTTCTGCTTTTTCTTTTACAATTTCTCTCTTTTCTCCATAACCACTAATATCAACTAGCTATGCACACTCATCATTCCCACAGTGGTGACTATGTTTCACACGCAGTCGACTCGTTGGATGATATGGTGAAACTTTACCATGAAAAGGGTTTCAGCGTTGTTTGCTTAACCGAACATATGCCTCGGTTGCAGAACAGATTTTTATATCCAGAAGAAGTTGAAAAATCATATACGGTGGATAACTTGAATTTAGATTTCAACAAGTTCTTACAGCATGCCTATGACTTGCAACTGAAATATAAAGATATGAAAATAATTGTTGGATTTGAAGTGGAAGGCATCAATGCTGATCATATTGAATTTTCGAGAAAATTACTTGACAAAGTACAAATGAGTGTTGGATCTGTACACTTTGTTAACGAAATCCCAATAGATTTTTCGAAAGAATTATGGTTAGAGGCAAGAGAATCAACAGAAGAGAAGACCACAAGAGCATTATACCGTGATTACTTTGAGTTACAATACAAAGTCATTTCCACATTAAAACCGACTGTTGTGGGGCATTTTGATTTAATTCGATTGTTAGAGCCGGAAGATGATTTCGATGTCACTACTGGGAAATTAACCAGAGATGTCAATTTAAAAACAGATTGGCCAGAAATTTGGGATTTAGTTATTAGAAACATCAGGTATGTTGAACTGTATGGTGGTTTGTTTGAGCTCAATTCTTCTGCAATTAGAAAAGGATGGGATACATCATACCCTAAAAAAGATATTGCTGACGCCATTATAGAATATGGAGGTGCCAGGTTTTGTCTATCTGATGATGCACATGCATTGACACAGGTTGGTTTAAACTATGACAAAACTTGGAAATACATTAAATCTTTGGGGTTGACCAAATTATACCATTTAGATATACAAGATGATAAAACTATTATAGATTGTACATTTATAGACGAGTTAGAAAAGTCCACATTCTGGACCAAAATATAAAGAAACGCATTCAATTGACACGTGCCCTTGTCTTTCTGGTGAATGGTAGAATGAACCATTTGATGAAGAAAATTGAAAACACCAGAAGCGGGAATAGAAGTCTGTAAATATCAGTGTTTGGGTAGTCAGCAACAATTTCTTTTCCAATTTTTAAACTATTCAAACCAGCAATAACAAACAAAACTAGCTCCAAAAGGAACCAAACAATTTTACCAGGACAAATCATTGATGGTGTAAAGAAGAACAAACGTATAAACTTTTGTGGAATTTTTTTTTATTTTTTTGGCTCTAAAAAGTACGAAGAAATAAAAAAAAAAGAATGCTTTACAGTACTTGCACATCGTCACTTCTTTAATAATAAAATACACAAATATCTACTCTAGTAAGATCTACCAAACATACAGTAATTTACAGCTTTCTTATCACATTTAACACATTTTTGACCTTCTTTCAATTCTGGTTGTTGGAATGGAATACACAAGGATTTGGCACCCATAGATGGAGCTTTTTCGTCAACTTCTTCATCTTCACCATCGTCTTTCTTAGCTGAAGAATCTTTAATATCATCTTCACAATCAGCATCACCACACCATGGAGCTAAAATAACATTCTTCGCGTTCAAAGTTGGGACGAAATCTTTCCAATCTTCAACCAAAACACGGTGTTCGTCAAATTCTTTCTTAGCTTTGTTGTACATAGCATCATGCATTTCATCCAATAATTTTGGAATTTCAGTTTCTAAATCGTCTAATTTGACATTGAATTTCTTACCGTCATTTCTTCTAACAACGGTGACTTGGTTAGCAGCCAAATCTTTTGGACCAAATTCAAAACGTAATGGAACCCCTTTCAATTCCCAATCAGCGAATTTCCAACCTGGGTTGTAAATTTCTCTATAATCACCGGTGACTCTAACGCCAGCACTTCTCAAGCTTTGTTCAATCTTTTCAGCACCTTCGTTGACTTGTTTTCTTTCAGCATCGGTGGATTTAGAAGTAAGACCGACAGGAATAACAACGGCTTGGTATTGGGCAATTCTTGGTGGTAAAACCAAACCCTTGTTATCAGAATGAGTCATGATCATAACACCAATAACTCTAGTAGATAAACCCCAAGAATTTTGGTAAGCGAAAATTGGTTGATCTGAACCATCTGGGTTTTCAACAGAAATGTTGAACATTTTGGAGAAATTGGTACCCAAATGATGAGAAGTACCACCTTGAATACCTCTACCAGTAGCGGAAATGAAACCTTCAACGGTTGTTGTGTAATCACCCCCAGCGAATTTTTCATTTTCGGTTTTCTTACCTTTAACAACTGGAACAGCCAATAATTCTTCGTACACACCAGCATAGTAATCCAAGATTTGTAAAACTTCTTCAGCAGCAGCTTCTTGGGTCAAATGAGCAGTGTGACCTTCTTGCCATAAGAATTCTCTAGTTCTTAAGAATGGTTGAGGGTGTTTAAACTCCCAACGAACAACAGAATTCCATTGGTTCAATTTTAATGGCAAGTCACGATGAGATCTGATCCATTTGGCGTAGTATGGGTACATCACAGTTTCAGAAGTTGGTCTAATGGCAATGTGTTCGTCTAATTCGGAGTTACCAGCTCTTGTAACCCAAGCGACTTCTGGAGCGAAACCTTCAATGTGGTCTTTTTCCTTTTCTAAAACTCTTTGAGAAACAAACATTGGGAAATAAGTGTTTTGAACACCCAATTTTTTAATTTGAACATTGAACCAATCTTGAATGGTTTCCCAAACAAAGTAAGAGTTAGGTCTAAGAATATAACATCCAGAAACATCATAATAATCAAGCATTTCACCTTTAGTAACAACTTGAGTGTACCATGTAGAGAAATCTTTTTCTTTATCAACGGTGATACCAATCAATTTGGCATCTTCCAATTTAGCATCAGTCTTTTTCTCCTTTTTGTTAGCAGATGCAGATGCAGAAGCTGGTGCAGCCGTAGTAGCTGGTTCGGCGGAAAAATCAACTTCAATGATTTCAATACCGGTTGATTTCAAAAATTCAACAACAGTTTTAGCTGGTAAAACAGCAGCAGAAGATTGGGTTGATAATTTCAACAATTCTTCCATTTCGGCTGCTTTCAAGATATTATCATCAAGAACAATTTTGATTTTACCTTCCAAATCTTTGGATAAATTGGCAATAGAGACTTCTTTAGTGGATGTTTTGAAAAATTCTTCGACTAAATCATCTTTGGCCAATCTTGGTTCTTTAACACCTGCTGATTTGGCAATAATATTGGCAGGGGTAGTGGTATCATGTAATGCTAAAACAAAAATTGGAACTGGGGTAGCAGTTTTGGCAGTTTTTGGTTTGAAAATCAAAGATTTAGTTGGCAAAGCCTTTTCATTTTCTGGAGATGAAACTGTGGCCAATGATAATTGAGCCAAAGATTGTTCTAATGCCATGATTCTAATATAATTTGGAGGGGGAGTGGGAGTAGAAGTACTTACTTAAAAAATGAATTGAAAAATCTTTACCAAGAGAAAAGAAAAAATCTTTTTCGACTCATTTCGTTGTGTTGTTTTTTTTTTCTCGTGCTAATATGCAGTCACACACTTAATGTTTACCAAGCAGAATAGGAAAAAAAAAAATTTTTTTTTTTCTGAGTCAATTTTAATATCAGAATTTTTCAATAATCCTTGAAGATTCCCTTTTCTTTTTAACATTTTTCTTTTCCCAAAACAATCAAGACAAATGTCTCAAACAATTTACGTTAATGAAAAAACTGGTGCTGATAGCACTGAAGTCAAAGGTACTGAACAACAACCTTTTGCTACTCCAGCTTATGCCTTATACACTTTCCCAGAAGCTAAAGTTTTAGTTTACAAACAATCAGAAGAAGATCAAGATAAATTTGAATATGTTGAAATTTCAGCTTCTGCTTTGAAGAAAGCCAAAAAAGGTGTTGAAGGTTTAAAAAAGAAGGCCGAAAAACAAGCCAAATTGGAAGAACAAAAGAAACAACAAGAAACTACTGCTAAATTGTCCGAATTGGACTTGTCTTCAATTGAAGAAGATAAATCTTTACCTGAAGCTAAAAGAATCAAGTTAAGAGCAGTTCCACAAAACTTGGATAGCAGAGTTCTTGTTCAAGGTTGGGTCCACCGTTTAAGAGTTCAAAAAGGATTAGCATTCGTGACATTAAGAGATGGTACTGGCTATCTTCAATGTGTTTTAACTGGTGACTTGGCTAAAGCTAGACAAACTCAAGAATTGACCATTGAATCTACAGTCGCCATTAAGGGGGTCATTTCCAAATTACCAGAAGGTAAAACTGCACCAGGTGGTGTTGAATTGAAAGCCGATTACTACCAAGTCGTTGCTTTTGCTCCAAGTGGAGACGACTCTTTCACCAACAGAATTCAAGAAAATGCTGATCCAAACTTGTTATTGGATCAACGTCATTTAGCCTTAAGAGGGGAAACTTTATCTTCCGTTATGAAAGTTAGAGCTGCATACCTGGCTGCCATTAGAAGATTCTACGCTGAAGAAGGTTTAACTGAAGTCACCCCACCATGTATGGTTCAAAATCAAGTTGAAGGTGGTTCAACTTTATTCAAATTGGACTACTACGGTGAAGAAGCTTACTTGACCCAATCATCCCAATTGTATTTGGAAACTTGTTTACCAGCTTTAGGTGATGTTTACTGTATTCAAGAATCATTCAGAGCTGAAAAATCCCATACCAGAAGACATTTGAGTGAGTACACTCATATTGAAGCCGAATTGGTGTTTATTACCTTTGAAGACTTATTGCAACATTTGGAAAAATTGCTTACTAAAACTGTACAATATGTTTTAGAAGACCCTATTGCTGGTCCAATTGTTAAACAATTGAACCCTGATTTCAAACCTCCAAAAGCTCCATTTAGAAGAATGGAATATATTGAAGCTTTAGATTGGTTGAACGAACACGGAATTCCAAACGAAGATGGGGAAAAATTCAAATTTGGTGACGATATCGCTGAAGCCGCTGAAAGAAAGATGACTGACACAATCAACGAACCAATTTTGTTGACTCGTTTCCCAGTGGAAATTAAATCTTTCTACATGCAAAAATGTCAAGACGATCCAAGAGTTACTGAATCTGTTGATGTTTTGATGCCAAACGTTGGTGAAATTACTGGTGGGTCCATGAGAATTGATGATCATGACGAATTGGTTGCTGCCATCAAGAGAGAAAACTTGGATTTGGATAGTTACTATTGGTTCACTGATGTTCGTAAATACGGTGGTGCTCCACATGGTGGTTACGGTATTGGTTTGGAAAGACAACTTGCTTACATGTTGAACAGATTCACCGTCCGTGACTGTTCTTTGTACCCACGTTTCACTGGTAGATGTAAACCATAATTTATATGAGTTATATATGTGTAGCTTGCTTTGTAAATATAAAACATAGAGGAGCGTTCCATAGCCAAGAATAGAGTCTACTTAACACCGATAAAATATGTAGGAGATGCACATTTTGAAAACCTCCCCTGAACGCTTTCACAATAAATTATTCCCACAAAAATCTTTTCAGCTCAAAAATATCAAAAAATCAAACTTTTTCAAATC
>JAKTXQ010000017.1:4375-25958 GCA_030582995.1 Candida maltosa
TTTTTTTTTTTTTTCGTTTTTCTGGTAGAGATGAGATGCTTGGGAACACAAAAAAATAGATTATGACGAAGAAGAATAATGCGAAACAATAAAAAAAAAAAAATCGATTTTATATATATCTATGAACTTATTTACTCTTTCCTTTTCTTCTCTCTATTACCTTTAGGAACTCTAGCCAACCAATAAAGGAACACAGTAAGAGCGATATTAATAACAATAAACGCAACAAAAATTCCGAAATTCCTCCATCTGTGTCTAAACGGAGAATTAATCCCTTCCAAAAACTCATTCGTGTTATCCAAAGTACAAAATAAACAAGAACCATCATTATTATTCAAGAAATATCCACCGAAATTCGCAATGTACGGTCCTAAATAAGTACCACAAGTTTCACCAGCAGGCGGATTTATCGTGAGCAATTCTTTCCGGAAACAGACAACTTTAGCATTTGACAAACCGGTACCAAGAATCCCCTGGACTAAATACGTGAATGGATTAGCTCGATACATGAATATCCAAAATCTAGGGAATGTATCAGGGGTAGCCATGACGCCACAGAAAAGCAAACATAAAATAAACAAAATATAAGCGATGTTTGCCGCGTTGTCGATCAATTCATTGAATGACATACACATTTGACCAAATGTAGATATGAACACATAATAACTAGTCAAATACATCCACATTAACACACCACGTGAGTTGGCTGAATCTGTAGGTACGGCATTCGCATATAATCCAACCGGGTAGTACCAGCAAAAAAAGGCAATGGTTCCAATGACTATTTGGAATGGGATTTCAGCGGTGATTTGACCCATGATGAATGCAAACCAACTGTATGTTCTAGATGGTGCTTCTCTGACTTCATAAACATCACGTTGTTTAACAAAATAGGGTAACATTTGGTCGATGTAAGTACTGAAACTGATGAAATACATTAAACAAGAAAGCATCTGATTTGTTAAACCTTGTGTATCATTTTTAGCTTTGAAGAATGAAAACCCAATAAATAACGAAGAAAAAGTGGCTAATAACAATTTTCCATAAATATATTCTGGTGTTCTCCAGTATTGTACCATGACTCTCCATGTAACCATTAAATATTGTTTCCAGATAGGAGCAGCGTATTTGGAATGTGATTCTGGGTCGTCATTACGCGGGAGTTTAGATAATTCAGTTTCCATTCGATTGATTTCTTGTTGAACAGCTTGGTATTCAGTGGAGTTTCTCCATACTTCCAAATAATCTTGTTTAGCATGAGAACCTGGGGCAGCACCAACAACTTGTAACATCCATTCGGCAGGGTTAGCTTCTTTAGGACATGGATCAGCACCATATTTTTCAAAATAATTAATCATGGTGGAACAGTTTTTACCCAAGTCACCGAAATAGGCAGTACGACCACCTTTTTGCAAGAACAACAATCTATCAAATTCAGCCATGATAAGTGCAGAAGGTTGATGGATGGTACACAATATAGCTTGTCCATGATCAGCCAATTTTCTCAACAATTGACAAATAGACCAGGCAGTTTGGGAATCTAAACCAGAAGTAGGTTCATCCAAGAATAACAACAATTTAGGTTTGGCAACTAATTCAACCCCAATGGTTAATCTTTTCCGTTGTTCAACATTTAAACCTTCACCAGCAACACCAACTATCGCGTCAGCATAAAAGGTCATTTCCAATAAATCAATAACATAGTCAACGTATTCATCTTTTTCTTTTTTGGAGATCTTATTAGATTGTCTCAAGTAGGCGGAAAAACGTAATGCTTCTCTAACAGTGGATCTTTCTAAATGAATATCTTGTTGTTGAGCATAACCAATGGATCGTTGGAAAGAAGAATCCAATTCGTGACCATTGACCATTCTCACACCATCGGTGATTACACCAGTAGTCACACGTTCAGATAAACAATTCAACAAAGTAGTTTTACCAGCACCGGAAGCACCCATTAAGGCGGTAATCTGACCTGGTTTGACCCAACCGTCAACATGATTTAAAATAACACGATCTTCTTTCTTGATTTTAACTTGATAAGTTAAATCTTTCCAAAAGAAAATCTCTCTGTCGTCTAGGGAATCAACACTTCCAGTAGATCCATTTCCTCTTAATTTCACTTCTTCAACAGCTTCAGCTTCATCTTGGTAGTTGATTTTCTCCAATTGACCACCATTTTCAATATCATTTCCGGTTTTCGGTTTGTGTTTCTTCAATGAACCTTTAAGGAACAAAACAATTTCCCCCTTTTGCATAGCACCCTTATTAAACTCCGTCAATGAAACATAAACAAACAAGAAAAAGACAGCAAACCCCACGGAAATACCAAAATTCCTCCATTTATGACTATTATAAAACGCATAAGTGAGTCTTAAATATTCATCCCCATCAACAATCGAACTCCCAGGCACGCTTCCAACAGCGGCACAAACTCGGTTTTCAAGTGGAATATTTTCAAAACCAGGACCACTAGGTACGAAACTCCCACATTCGAACTGACGATCATGATATTCATTAACCATCAATGACTCATAAACATAACTTAGCGGATTAATATGCTTGATCCATTTCGCCCAACCCAATACTGATGGAAATGGAAGTACAAACCCAGCATAAATGACAACGGCTAATAATATGACGGTTGCTGAAGTCATGGATCCGGAAATAGTTGTGGATATAGCACCGATTGATCTGAGTAAATGTGACATGATTAAAGTACAAGTAGTACACATTAACCAATAAAAGAAAAACCTCCCTGGGGATCTACGAAGATTGGTCATGAAATATAATGGAAGGTTGAATGATAATGACATCATTAACTTGATGGGTAATTCACTGATTATGCTTGCCAATGCATCTGCGGATGGTTGATAAAGGGCGAATTTCCGATGTTTTTCCACGATTGGTCTGGCTTCGAAAAGCAACAAGATTTCTAAAATTGATGAAAGGGCATTGAATAAAAGGGCAAAGAAAAGTGTTCCGGATCGGTGGTAGAATGAACTGCTGTCCTTTTGAAGATTGTAAAATACCGAAGCTAAAATTAAACCCATGATTAATTGAGAAATTATTGAAACTAATGGAATAGATGGATCAGCTTTCATACGAAGGAAATTTCTGGACACTATGTATTTCACTTGCATCCAGAATGAAACGGTGTATGGGGATTTAGGACTGATATGGTCAGATTGTCTAGCAACGTGTGATTCATGATGAGCTTGTTTAGTGTTTAATGTTTCACAATCAACAAAATATTGATCGATGTCTTTAATTAAAGCATCATATTCTGGAGATTTTTTCCAATATTGTTCAAATTCTTGTGCGGTTCTTGGTACTTTATGTTCAAACCCAGGTAATGGAGTTCTTTCAGCAGGGTTGGTCAAAGAAGTTAAGAAATCAGCAGTGGTTTGTCTTTGCGGACATTCCCAACCCATTCGGACGAAAAAATCTTTAGCTTTGTCCGCTTTACCGAAAAAAATTTGATAACCTTCATATAAAACGGCAACATTGTCAAACAAATCATAGGCATCTTGAGAACATTGATAAATAGCAATCAATGGAGTGCTATCCAAAATTGATGCAGAAGTTTTCAAAGCTCTAATAAATTCTAAAGCAGTGGCAGAATCCAAACCTCTAGTGGCGTTATCCCAACATTGAATATTAGCACCACTCAAGGAAGCTTCAGCAATAGAAACTCTTTTACGTTCACCACCGGAGACACCTCTAATGAAATCATTCCCAACATTCGTGTTTCTAGTATGAGATAACCCGTACGTGGCCATGTAAACACTAGCCATATGTTTGGCATATGTTTCTCTATCAATTGCTTCACCTCTATTTTGTGGGGTTCTCAATCTGGCAGCAAATTCTAAAATATCACCAACACTCAATTGTGGGAAATGAACGTCTGTTTCTGCAGAATAGATAACATCACCACGATAATTTTTTTCAATTTCTTTTTGAGACAAACCATCATAGGAAATTTTGGATTCTTCACCAATGTGGAACCCGTAAGTTTGGGCAGCAATGGTTTTTAATAATGTGGAACACCCAGCACCTGGTCTACCTAAAACAACTGTAAGTTCACCTGGTTTCATTATAGCATCCATTGGTTTCAAAATTTCGAAATATCTCGAATCATCATTTTTCTTTAAATAATTTATCCCTTCACTAATCAACTTCCAGACAGCATTGGCAACCGTGGCTTGGTAATCAGAATCAACAGCAACACCATAAGCTCTCAAATCCTTATAAGCAATCCCTAACTTGGAAGGTTTGTAGTAATCGGGATCAGAATCAATCAATTTCCGCATGTTCTTAACCCAATATTTAGCATTGAAATTATCGGAATCGGGATCCAATTGTTCGTTGTCAACACCTTCTTCAGCAAATGGAGTAATACCAGGAACTTCAGACATATGTGATAAATGTTTAACTAAAGCAGCAGATGATATGGATTGATGAGTTAACGTTCTTGCCAACTCTTGAATGTCTTGACTTGTATGGGCATCAAAACCGTGATATGAAACAGCATCACTTTCACCAGACGCTGACATTTCGTTAATTGAAACTTTGCTCATATTGTTAGTTATTGGGATATATTCCAAAATTAAAGAATTTACCCAAGAGATTTCTTGGGGTTTTTATATATTTTTCTTAGCTGCAAACGGATATTTTTATCTTTGTGCGACGTGCATTGTCGTTTCGGATGTTGGAAATAAAAAAATCAAAGAATTTGCGCTTAAATAAGATCACCAACAATAATGTGCTTCAATTTACCTTATCCGTGTCTCAAGATATTAGAAGATTTTTGCAGAATTGAGGCTGCAAAGCACTATTGTTGTGTTTTACGTGCATGGTTTCATCTTGTTGAGTTTTAGTCGTATTGTAAAGCTGAACAATCATCAACACCTTCAATTCAACAATTGTTACACATTAGCTTTATGAACCCACTCAACGCATTTGGTCCATGTTCCCCGTTTGTACTTCTACATTGCAGCCGTTTTTCAATGGGTGGCTTTTATTTTCGGCTAAATGTGTATTGAATATTTTTTTTCCCGAAAACAAAAATAAAAATCTGTTTTATCCGAATTTTTATTTTTATCCGAAAATAATATAGAAAGTTGCAAAAAAAACAACATCCCCTTGATGACAAATTCATCGGACTTAAACTAAAACTACAATTCAAACTGCAAAACTCGATT
This sequence comes from Candida maltosa, assembly GCA_030582995.1. Classification (NCBI taxonomy): domain Eukaryota; kingdom Fungi; phylum Ascomycota; class Pichiomycetes; order Serinales; family Debaryomycetaceae; genus Candida; species Candida maltosa. The sequence continues at coordinate 9,580 of JAKTXQ010000017.1, forward strand.
ACTCCACATTTAGCTGTTGTTCATTGATGACAAATTTGGCGGACTTGACCCTTCGTAAATCTACAAAAATAAACAAATACACGTTTAGTTTGTTGTTTATTGATTACAAATTCGTCGGACTTAACCATTCGTAAATCTACAAAAAAACAAACAACTCAACTCTAAATAGCATATCTAAAATTTGGATTCTCTTTATCCGTCAAATCAGCAAACTCATAATTTTCAATGTGGCTCATATCAACGTGCGGTTTAGCATTACGTCTTTTATTATCCCAAGCATAGGAAATAAACACAGCAATGAATGCAAAATATGAAACAAACCCACATACAACAATGGCGACTTTGGCACCACCATAACCTGGAGCTTGTGTGCTTATGAATGTTTGTGGACCAATTAAATTACCCACACAATACGCGATCAACATCAATGCATTAACCGTGATTTTCTTAGTATGACCAGCGACATTGGATGAAATACATGATAAAATACAAATAAATCCAACTGGACCAACCAAATAAATGTAAAACCCAGCCAATCTAGCACTTTTTTGAGGAGCGAAAGTAAGTAAACAATAACCTATGATATTGATCGTACTGGCAATAACACCAATCGTCATTCTCGAAGGGAAAAATCTTGTCAACCAGGCTAAGAATACACATCCGACGATTTCCACCGCACCTTGAGGCATTTGCATTAATAATGATTCCGATGCACTGTATCCGAAATCTTCATTCAACAAAATAGTACTGAAACTGGTTAACCCACCATTTGGGATATTACCGGCCAATGCGAACAACACAAACAACCAAGTTCTATGATCCGTCACGGCTTCAATGAACTGTTTCTTCTTGAAATGACGATTACCGAAACCTTGTTGGTTTGATCTGATTCTTTCCACCACCAACACTTTTTCTTCGCTGGTTAAGAACCACGCTCCAGCAGGTGTATCTGGAATATGGAAGAAAATAACAAACCCTAAGAAAATCGTCAATACACCAGTCACGACAAACACGAGTTTCCATGCGGGTAATGAATACGTTCCGTTATGTTCATATAATCCATACGCAATAGCCAGACCGATTATTGTACCGATCCCGTTACTAGCGAACCACCATGCAGTTCTCAAAAACTGTTCTTCTTTCTTGTACCATTGTGAAGTAATGATTGTGAATGCTGGAGTAACACTACTTTCCAACATCCCCAAAATAGTTCTCAAAGTAATAAACCCAGGATAATGAGGGACGGCATGCAAGGCGAAAATCATACCCCATAAGATAATGAACACACTGACGGTTTTAGCAACAGGGAAGCGTTGTAACAAGTACGAAGCAGGGAATTCAAACACCAAATAACCCAAATAGAAAGCAGTAGCCGTCCAACTATACATATCACCAACCATGTTTAGTTCTTGTCTTAATCCAAGAATAGATGCATAACTGGTAGATAACTTATCCATGAATTGGAAACAATAAAGCAAACACATCACGGGTAACAAGTATAAATCAATCTTGCGCAAGAGTCTGTTGGAGGTAGCTTCGTCCAATTCGATCCGGTCATGGTCGAGAACGAACGCCATTGCTTGATCAACGTCATTCTTGTCGATTTTGATCTCTTTACCATCAGGGGAGATTATACTGGCTAAGATCTCGATATTGTTCTTTTCATCAGTTGAAACTTGTTCTATGTTTTTTTCCAGCATGATTTTTGGTTTAATTTTTCATATCATAATGATTGAAAAAAAAAGGGGAATGAATGTTAACCAATATATATATATGCTTTCTTATCGGGTATGATTAATCATCCAATTTAATGGCGATATGTATGTAATTAATTTATTCATTGTGGATTATCATACACTAATGGAGCCACAATCAAAGATTTCCGCAATTAGAGTTAAGCGCGGAAATATAGGTTACACAAAAAAGAAAGAAAGTGTATATATAATCATAAGGGGGAGAAATGATGTTGTTATGCATAATAAACTTTTTTTTTCACCTATTTATATCTTGTTTGTAAAATTGGTTCAACATGCCCAACACTCCACCTTTCTTTCTCGAAGTTGAAGATAACATATCATCACGAAGTATACCGCTATCATCGAATTTGTAGTTGATATTATAGATTGACGAATTCAAACTCTGTTGATCATTGTAATCTACTGTAGGATTACGTTGATTTGCAGTATTCCGTATCTCCGGTCTTCCTGACGACTGTGGTTGTTGTTGTTGTTGTTGCTGTTGTTGTTGTTTGGATCCACCATAACTTTCCAAGAAATACATGTACGATTTAATCATCTTATCATCTTGTTGATATGGCAAAAATTCATTGTCAAACTCATCGTCATCATCATATTCATCATCCGTATCGGATTCACTTTTAGATATTTTGGCCACATCTGCATCACCTGTTTTTCTCATAGTTTTCTTTTGATATTGCTTAGATATATTCTGTCTGGCTTTCTTCTTCTTTTTATTCAATCCAACCATCATATTCTTATCTTTTTCTTCAAAATTAAACATGGCAAAATAACAAACATATCCCAAACCGTCGACGTGGATACTGTATTCTCTGAAAAAATCAATAATAGCTCCACTATTTTGTGATACTTTAAACCATAAAATGAATGGAGTCAACACCAGACTTAATATTTCATTTATGATGATAATAATTTTCAAGGAATACAATTCACAAAATTCATTCTTAACTTGTATGGTGTGTAATTTCTTGTTCCATGAAGTAGGTAAATAATGAGTAAATTGCGAAACATATCTTAAACTAGCTTCCGGATCATACACGAAAGAAGATGTAGATTGTTGATTTGAAGGTGATTCGGAAGTTGAACTTGAAGTAACAGCCCAGATGGTACCAAAAATCAGAATATAAAACAAGGCTGATTTTCCTTCCGTGATTTCAAACGACCAGAATGAATGATTCTCATTTTCCATAAAAAGTCCCATAAGAACAAGCACCGCTAATATGGACCCACATATGAAATTGACCAATTTCATGGCATTGATCACAAGGAATCCTTTCGGGAATTGGTCAATATAAGTGTTTGCTGGACCCATCGACATCGCTAATCTTTTAGTGAAAAAATGTGGCAACTCATTAAACTCTCTTAATTTCCATTCCGCGTACGGAGTGTATTGTCGTAACCCCAATATCGAAGCTGGATTTGATTTATACTCATTGAAGTAACGGAAAAAGTATAACAACACAAAGTAGATGACAATGAACGGAGACAAAATCAAATTGATGATGGCAGCTAATTTAAACCGTGAAGTCAATTCACGGGCTAAATGATTTCTATTATATTCTTTCAAGATTTTCCCATTAATTTGGCCCTGTTGGTTGTAAATGAAATTATCAATACATAATTTCAAATTCCACTCTAGTGTTTTCGTCAACACTGATTTTTCATTCATGAATAGGACAGCCAAATCTAGCACATCTTTGTTAATCAAGGCAATCATATAATTTTCTCTCCTCATAATTCTATTGGCTATATCATGGGCATTCAATCTCACTTTCGACGACAAATCATTAACGTAATGGTTTTCCAGATGGATAGATTTTGCGTTTGCTGTGGAAGTCAAACTGTTGTAATCTTTAAGTAGCATAAGTTTTTCAACAATCGTTTTCCAACTTATTGTCATTAATTCATCATCAGTAACATTTAATAAATAATTATAGAAATTCTTAACTTCTTTGAGTTTATAGTTGTAGTCTAGGTACAACTGAATGATTCGAAGAACAATGTAAACACTAAATCCAAATAATAGAAACTTGATTATTAGTGGGATTCTCAGTGAATAATGAGGTATTATCAAATCACTTAACGTGATACGTTTGGTTGGATCAATTTCCGGTATGCTATCATAAAATAATGAATAATTAATGCCCCATTTTAAAAAAACCGTAAATACTAAAATGAATATAAGAATAATTAAATCAACAGATCTAGTTAAAACAATGTTGGATAACCCATTTCCGCGATAATAGTAGTAAACATCACCCAAAAACTCATCCATATTGGTTATATTTGCCCAAAGATACAATGCTCGTTCTTTAGGTGGAATGACAAATCGATTGGCAGTTCGTCTATAATTTGAATTAAATTGTGATTGTTGCTGTTGTTGTTGTTGTCTTCTGAATTGTTGTGGTGTTTGAAACATAGGTAAAGTTGGTTCATTTGATCTACCAGAAACCAAATTTTTAGCTCTTTGCGGTATCAGAAACTTTATTTTCGATTGACTAGTTTGTGGTTGAGTCGAAGTTTTCTTAGGAATACTTGGTCTCACATATGAATCTTCTGAAGACGATAAATCGGAATCGGAATCGGAATTTAGGAGACTATTGGGATTCTTCTTGGGATTATCGGAATCATTGATAATTATACTCATCGGTATATTCTGCTGACTAGTTTGTTCATGAGGCAACAACGATTCATCTTCTTCGTCTCCTTCCTGTTCATGTCTCGATAATTGTTCTTGTTGATAGGTACTGTCAAAGTCCGGATCGTAGTATTGGTAGTTTTCTTGTAGTTGGTTATAGATCGAGTTCAATCCAAATATCCTGGATAAGAAAGTTTCATTATTGTTATTGGGTATTTGGTTGTAGTCTTGTGACGACGAAGTAGATGTTTCCAAAGTAGTAGTTTTCTTATTAGATGATGACATTGTGAATCATTAGGAAACACGGTATGATATAGGGAGGCAATGCAAAAAACAGAAACAAGAAACACGAAACAATGAATCAATAATAAATCTATCAATATCCTCAAAAAGTATAACAAACAAACTAATTGAATATGTAAAAAAAAAGACAACGAAATCGCTCGATGAGCAGTTGATAAGAACTGTGGGTTTTTTGTTGCGGACTGTTTGGCTTATTTTTTTTTCTTGCCCTTACAATAATAAAAAAACGAGGTTCAAATTATTATTTTTTACTTGTACACGACTTCTTATCTGCACGTGATCATGATCAAAAAAAAATTATGCAAGTCGTAAATATGATCTAAATCGGATGAGTGTCATTCCCCCTCTTTCGACTCAATTGAGTTCGGCAATTACATATCAAACGTTTGATTTTCGTGTAGCCCCATCTTTGCATGGATTTGGTTTTGAAAAAAAAAGTCACGTTGATTTTGAAAAGTGGATTCGGACATAAAATCGTGTTAATGGTTATTATCTTTGTTTTTATCGTCCCCATTGTTAGTAAACCTCGGATTAATACTGGGTTTTCATGAACTTTTTCAAAAAAAAAATTTCACTCCATATGGCCAAAGCCATCTCTCGACTACATACGAACATCCATGGTGATAAGCACATTGCTATTCTGATTTATAAATAATCAACAAATTACTAATGGATAGAAACTCAACGGAGGGGAAACAGCAAAAAAAAAAAAACAATGTCATTTAAATTTTATCATCGTGCTTTCGCTTCAAGGGATCTTTTTGCAAAATGAAACGCAAATTCCTTTTTTTACAAGCTCCGATGGAGAAATGTCATAGTAAAGGTGGGATCATTTTATTTTATTTTATTTTTCCATTTTCTTTTTCCTTTTTCGTTTGAATTTTTTTCTTATTTTTTTTGAATAGTACTTCCAACTAGTATAGAAAAAGTGTTGATAGTTACCAAAAGGCTAACCACATGTGAAAGATGTAGTTCCGCTAATCGGCATTAGAAGGAAACGTTAAATGTAACATTTTTTAATTTTCTAATAAATCCGTTCCCCTCTTTGCCAGGATTTTGTTGCTAATTTTTGCTTGTGCTTTTTTCTTTTCTAAGTCCAGTTGGATCTACAGTTTTTTTTTTTTCCTCTCGCTTTCCGTCCCCACCATTTTTTTTCTTTCTGTTGTAAAAAAAAACCTGTAGTGCATATAAACCCCTCCTCCATATTTCGGAAAATGTACAAGCACTTGATAAAAATAATAATCAGCGTTTCATTATGCTTTCTATTCCTGGAAGTTATGATGGGTGGGGAGAGTTAGCTCACTCCAGCGGAATCTCCACGGTCATAAAACGCAATGGTTAGATAGATAAACTCCATCTTTAAAGTAAACTTTCGATTTTTATGTTTAAGAAACTTTTCTCCAGGAGATGAATATGAAATTTTTTTTGGTTCTTTATGGTCTCGGGACTCTAGGGATTAGAAAACCGTAGAGGATATTTTTTTAATGTCTATTCAACATTTTTTTTTCCATTTCAACCTGGCGGATATTCAAGTCGGTCTTTGAATATCACGTTAAGAAAATATTTGTACATGTATGAGCTACCAGAATGAATCGAATGGAAAAAAAAAAAAAATTATAATTTCCAATTTGCTTATGCACGAGAGAGGTTTGTGTTTCTTGTTGGTTTTGTGGTTTATTGCATTGTTTTTTTTGTATAGCATTGTTACCTTTCTTCCTCTTCCTTTCTTCCCCCTCCGCCCCACAAAATTATTTCTTGATTTTTTTTTTTTTTTTTTTTTGTACAATCCATACTAAAAAAAAAAATTATACACACAAAGTAAAAAAAAAAGCCTAAGAAATTTTATTTTCTTTTTTTTTTTTTTTATTCCATCACTAAGAATATCTACAGAAATATATCTGACAAATATATATAGTAATTGATTTCCCAAATTTTTTTTTTTTTGATTTATTTAATTATTGATTGGCATTGACTTTTATTTTTCACTTTTACATTTTCTTTTTATAAATCATTTTACCCTTTATCCATTTATTTATTTTATTTTAACGTCCGTTATGAATTCCCCTACTTCTCCAGTTTCCCCATCTTTATCCACATCGACATTAGTTGCTCAATCTTCATCATCACCATTAGAACCATCTTTATCAAATAATTCAACCATGAGTGATGATAGTAATTCCTCTGTATCTTCAAATTACGGTACTAAAACTCCAAGTGGTAACGCAAGAATTTATAACTGTACGTTATGTCAACGAGCTTTTACTAGAGAAGAACATCTTACTAGACATACATTATCAACACACAATAAATTAAAACCATTCACCTGTGGTATTTGCACAAGACCATTTTCAAGAAGAGATTTGTTATTAAGACATGCTAAGAATTTACACCAAGGAAGTGAAATGGCTGTAAGTAGAATTAGAAAGAGTTATAAACATTCCAAAGACAAAAGTAATAGCAATAACAATAGCAAGCTTAGTCAGGAAGATATCAAAAGTGAAGGTGATGAAAGTGATAATGGTTTTGATGGTACAAATTATAGTGTCACCAGTAGAACTATAAAGAAATCATCGAGTACTGATTCCACAAGTACACCTATTCCTACCACAACAAGTCCATCGAAACCTAAAACTAAAACACCAAGACAAATCGAAGATTTCGATACCCCGGAAAAGAAGAGAATTAAAATTTCGGTTAACATGTTGGTGAGTTAGTACGTTACATAGTTAAATATTATTATTATTATTATTTGCTGTTTAGTTAGTTTCTTGTTTTTATTGGTTACAGGTTGTTCAATGAAATATTATTTATTATTATTACATAAGTGTCTTGTTTGTTTCTCTTGGCGAGTGTGAAAAAAAAAAAGAAAGAAAGCAAACAAACAAACAATCTCTTTATGTGTGTATGGGTATTATTAATGGAATGCACTTTGTCCCTGCCGTATGAGATTATTTTTATTCCAATGCTTACTATTTTTAAAATAGGAGATAGTAAATGTCCCCAACATTCCGACTTGTAAACTAAAAAAGAAAAGAAAAAAGTCATGTGCACTTTAGTTCGTAGTCACAAACGTTTCGGTTCAAAACCTGAATTAACAATGACTATGTAAACAATTAGCGTTATTGTAACAAAGGAAAGGAAAGGAAAGGAACTAAGAAATTTGCTTTCTGTTTCTGTTTTTTTTTGTTTTTTGTACACATCGTGCACAAAATGCGAATTATTATTTTTCGTGAGTCAAGCATTTTTTTTTTACCCCATGGGGTTAAGTGAAGTCTAAAAAAAAAAAAAAATTCAACCAATCAAATAACTCCATTTACTTAACTCTACTATCGTTCAATTGACATTGGATGCAAATCCTTTTTTTTTTACTCACAAAAACGTTTGTTTAATTAGTACCGACATGACATTGTTCTACACCCTAGGCGTGACTCACTTGTTCAGGTCGTCTCTACAATTACGAACTTTTACATGTACTATCGATGGATGTGATGTCTCAATCGGATCCGATATTATCGGGGATGTGTTCTTGATATTATCTTCCCCACCGATAATATAATATTTTTTTTTCATTTCTTTTCTTTTCGAATGGCATGATTCAAATTTTTTTCTTCGTACTTAGATTGAATATCAGAGAATAAAAATAAACAGTCTATTTTCTTTCTTTCCTCTCTTCCTTTTTTTTTATTGTCTAAAGTTTTTTTTTTTTAGATAGTCAAATGTACCTTTCGATTATTAGACCTTTCGATTTTTCCCAATGTCTAGTTCTTTTCACCGCTCCCCGGACTTTTTTTATTTCGAGGTTTTGAAATATTCTATTTTTCAATAAGATCGGCGCGGATCTTGACTGTTTTATGTACCCGACAAGAAAAATGGTGTGAAAATGGTTATGGCAAACCCGCCCGGAGTCGTTGGTTTATTTTTAGGTCGAAGTGGGGTGGAGGTGGGGAGAGCAAAATATAGGAAATCGACGAATGTAGAAATAAATGTCGGTGATTTCTTATTGACTCACGGAAATACGGAGAAACGCAAACTAAAAAATAAAAAAAAAATGTAATATGCACATAATGCTGATTCACTCCGGATATTCCCTCAAATGATGATGTAATTGAGAAGAGTTCGTATGTACGGGGTTTGTGTTTGTTTGTTTGTTTGCGAGCTGAACATTTTTTATTTTTTTGGAATTTTTTTTTTTTTTTTGACAGCCATATGGAAGTTACTTACTTACAATGCGCGACAAACGGAAAATCAAAGCGAGAAGCGAAGAAGAAAAAAAAATAATCTTACAATGATATGAAAAATTGTCAACAATCAATCAAAATATGAAACCGTTATTCACATACCAAGTACCTGAATCGTCTTGGTATATAGTTATTACAGATAATTCTAAACATTTTTATTTCAATAATGAAGATAAATCGTCACATTGGCAATTGAGTGATCTACAAGTGGAATATGGATTGGATATTCCGAGATTTGTTGATTCGATCAATTTTGATGAAATGGGTTTACTAATGGCCAAATCAAGAGGTGTGAGTTTTAAAAATGAAGAAAAAACAGTAAAATTAGTACAGAAAGAACTACCGAGGGATGATGCACCAAAGGAAGAGGAAATTGTGATTGAAAACATTCAACAACAACAAGAACTTGAACCTGAACAACCAAAACAAGAACCTAAATCAATCCTTCAAGGATATTCATCAAGTGAAGAAGAGGATAGTGAAGATGAAAATGACATTAACATCGATGAACTAACATCTCAAGTCATTGCCGAATATCAAAAACCGGAAGAACCTGCTTCCGAATCTGACGAAGAAGATAATGAATCGCTTGATTTGTCAGTAGATGAAGAATCTACAAACACAGCCGAACAAGATTTTATTAACTTATTAGATCGATTTTCCAACAAAATTTCCATCTATGATCCTTGGGACTTGATTGAAGAAGAATTGATTTATGAATTTTCCCAGAATCCAGAGTTTTTCGCCATTTCATCAAAACAAGAAAGAGAAATTATTTTCCAAAAATGGTGTTCCAAGCAAGAACTGACTCAAAGTGAAATAACTGGTATTTATCCAACACCAAAACTCAAATTCCTAAATTTTTTACAAGAATACAAACTGGAAATCAAAGATTCTTATTATCAATCATTTTACAACTCCCATTACCAACCAATAAATGAAATCGATCTACCTTCTTCCACCAAAGAAACGATTTTTCGGAGTTTTAAAATAATGTTGAATGATTTTACGAAATTTGCCAAAAATTACAAGAAACAAAACAAAAATTCCAACCAAAATGTCAAAGTAATGAAATTGACTGAATTTCTACATGACAAAATAAGTGGTTCCTACGACGTTGATGAAAAATTATCAGATTTCGATAATTGGATCAAATTATTGAACAAAAACGACATCTCCGCAAACATCGCGGAAAACGAAATAAATTTTCTCGTTGGTGATGAAAAAAGATTACATACTTATATACAACAACTAAAATAAAAATCCTTCTAGTGTATCATGAGTCGAATAGTAGTTACCGGGATGGGTATGTTGAGTCCTCTTGGTGTTGGATTATCTCATAATTGGAAGAATTTAATTGCTGGCAAATCCGGACTCATTTCCACCACATCATTTGAAAATTTCGAAAAAGACGGGTGGGATAAAATCCCATCACGAGTCGTAGGTAAAGTGCCATCCGGATCTATATCAGATGGGAAATGGAACCCTAATGAACATTTCACAGCTAATGAACAACGACGAATCGGAACATTTACACAATACGGGTTAGTGTGTGCCAAAGAAGCATTGACTGATGCGAAATTGTTAACCCAAGAAAACACATTATCCATTGATCCATTGAATGTTGGTGTTGCCGTTGGGAGTGGGATTGGATCTTTTGAAGACTTGTATGATAATGCTGCTGCGTTTAGTAGTTTCGGATATAAAAAAGTCCAACCATTATTTGTGCCTAAAATGTTGAATAATATGGCTGCTGGGAATATTTCTATCAAATATCAAACTAAAGGTCCTATCCATTCCGTTTCCACTGCTTGTGCTACCGGGTTACAAGCAATTGGAGATGCATTCAATTTCATTAAATTGGGGTATTGTGATGTTATGATCTGTGGTGGTACGGAAAGTTCAGTTCATCCTTTGGCGTTAGCTGGATTTGCAAGAGCTAAATCAGTAACCACCGCTTCTGATGAAGATCCTTCCGCTGCCAGTCGTCCATTTGACAAAGATAGAAGTGGGTTTGTGTTGGGAGAAGGATGTGGGATATTAGTGTTGGAAAGTTTAGAACATGCTATTAAAAGAGGAGTTACTGAAGATCAAATCTATGGTGAAATTCTAGGTTATGGTATTTCCGGAGATGGTTATCATATTACTGCACCACGTGAAGATGGTGAAGGTGCTTATAATGCTATGCATCAAGCATTAACCAGAGCCGAAATAAAACCCGAACAAATCGACTATGTAAATGCTCATGCTACATCTACAGTTATTGGAGATAAAGCGGAAAATAATGCCATGTTGAGGTTATTGGACCCCAAAATCACCAAAGTATCAGCTACCAAGTCATCTATTGGTCATTTATTAGGGGCTGCAGGTGCGGTTGAATCGATCTTCACCCTTAATGCGATCAAAACTGGTAAAATTCCGCCGACATTAAACTTACAAAACATCGGCCAACATCCTCAAGATGACCCGAAACAATTCCAATTCGATTACGTGGCTAACAATGCAATTTCCCAAAATATTGATTATGCGTTGAACAATTCTTTCGGATTCGGTGGCGTCAATAGTAGTTTATGTATAGCGAAATTCTCAAGATAAAAGGGAGTCAATAAAAAAAGCAATTAATTTCGGCAATGCAACCCGATGCATGTTACTGTGTAGCGTGTATAGATCTTGCTAACCAAAAAAAGAGAAAAAAATTGTGGTAACCAGAAAAATTGACGAGATTGCACGCACTTCTCATAGATTTTTTATTAAGGGATTGCATATGTTGATTGCAAAAAATGTAAAGTGATTTCGCAATGTTACAAAAGTCAAAAAAAATATTTTTCTTAGATGTGCCACACTTTTTAATTAGTGTGGTATGAGAAACTATTGGATCGGGTAAGGTGGTACTAAACCGAACCTTGACGTATGTTAGGCGGTCTATATTTATATATACATGTAGAAGATTTTCCTCAGCCAGAAAAAGTCATTTTCTCTTATTCTTTTGTACTTCACGTTTACTATCTAAATAATTATCATCATGACTACTACATACATAAGAACTGAAGAACCAAGTCGTAAGAGACTTAAAACTAACAAATCAGAAATCATCTTTAAAGAAATATATCAAGATGAAGAAAACCCAATCACTGAGTCCGAAGCATCGCAGATCAAATTCAGCCAAAAACATCAATCAATATTACTGATTACCGATCTCAAAGAACCATTAAAAGTCGACACCAAATATCCTATCCCAGAATTAAAACCATATGAAATCCTAGTTAACAATAAAGCCATCGGTTTAAATCCAATCGATTGGAAAGGTAAAAAGTACGGTTTTGGTATTTATCATTTCCCATGGATCAATGGTCGAGAATCCAGTGGAGATGTGGTTAAATTAGGTGACAAAGTTGAGAAACTCAATGTTGGTGATAAAGTAATTGTCAGTTCTACAAGTTATCGTGATAACAGAACCTCTACTTTCCAACAATATACCGCAATTGATTCACGGTTGGTATGGAAATTACCACCAAGTTTCACATATGAAGATGGGGCTACTATTGGTGTTGGTTTAGTCACTGCTGGTGTGATATTATATAACTCATTTGAGTTTGAATTAAGTGCAACTCCTAAAAAAGTCAACGGAACTATTTTGATTTGGGGTGGTGCTACAGTTGTTGGACTTTATCTTACTCAATTGGCTAAAATTTATGGATTAACTGTTATTGCTATTGCTAGTACCAGACATGAAGATTATTTGAGGAAATTAGGTGTTGATCATTTAATTAATCGTCATTTATCTACTGAAGAGATTTTCCAGAAAATAGATGAAATTGAAGGGGTTGATACTATTGAGTATGGTGTTGACTGTGTCAGTAAAGAAACTTCTAAAATTGTGATAGATATACTTGATAGAAAACTGAAGAAGAAAGAAGAAAAAGAAGATAAAGGAGAGAAAGGAGAGAAAGAAGATAAAAAAGAAGAAGAAAAAGATAACAAAGATAACAAAGATAACAAAGATAAAGAAAGCAACGACAACGAAACTGTGAAGCCTAAATTTTCTGGTATTGTTGGTGTTCCAAAAGAATATCCAGAAACTGTTGATATCCAAAACGTCATCATTAAACGTTTCCATGAAGATATTACCTACGGAGGTAAATTTATCGAAATAACTAATCAATTCTTAAATACTAGAAAAATTGAACCTGTCAGATTCAAACAATATAAAGGAGGTCTTCATATCATCGATGATGCTTTGAAAGATTTAGAGAAAATTGGTGCAAATGGTGAAAAATATGTTGTTAGTGTATAAATCTTGTTTAGTACTCATTAATTAATAAATAAATATATATATATATATATTAGCATAGATTACCCCCATAACAAGCTCTTTCGTTGTTGGTTGGAGTATTGCTCAAAATCTATTAATGAGGATTCTCCACTCCAAAAACTTAGATTCACACATCTTATGCCACTCTTTTTATCAACCGTGGTAAATACGGCTTTATCTATTTCACTATCGGAAAGACCAATGAAATACCCACGGGAATCCATAATGGCAACCCCAGTTTCTTTGACATACGTTACATTATAACTATCGGTATCTTTGTATCTTGGTGAGTTGTACAATGATGACATCCACGGATATATGTTTTTCAAAATTTCACTATTTTTAGCGGCAATTAAATCACTAATATACTCTCTGACTAACGAATCATCAGTCATTGACCAACATTTTTCTAATGAAATGTGTCGTATACCAGTATAATTCTGATCTTTATCCATTCTTCCATTACCTAGCCATTGTACAAAATCCGTGAGTAATTTTAAAACATGAATATGAGATTCTTCAATTGATTCACCGTATTGGAAACTTAGATTAGTAAATTGACAACGACGTATAACTACACCGATATTCTCTCGAGAATTAGACGATATGGTTGGGCCGACAACTGCTTGATCAACCAATGTTATCGTTTTTGTCGGTAAGGTTTGGTTATTATCCACAGTAGTAGGAAGACAATAAGTCTGTTGTTCAAATTTCATTGAATCCAATATTGGAATGTCAAGAATCAACTCAGTTAGTGATTGGAAAATTGGTAATAAAATCTCACCGACACATCCATTGTATAATTGCCAATGGCTTTGATCAACAGTTGACTCACTTTTCCGTCTTTTACTCCGGATGGTAAGTTTCTTGAATTCGTTTGAATTGATGTGGACCGCTTGCAATAGTTCGATTGTTCCTGTATACCCGATAGTGTATGAATTGTTCAAAAACAACACAAGTTCTGTCAACCTGGTGGTTGTTCCAAACTGGTTAATTATGGGCGCAATTCCAATTTCATACGGCAAATTTCCATAATCCAAAAACAAATCCAACCTTTTCAAATATGGTATGGTCAGTAATAATTGTGGCGTATTAATCAATGTTTTGGCATTGATTGCTAAGAAAGTTAAATTGGACAAATTGTAATCGCCACTTAAATGCTCGTTCGATCCCATATCTAATACCCTTAATGCCGTCAATCTCGGGAATAATTGTAAACCATCACCTCTTAACAATGTGTTATCACATTCCAAATACGAGATAAATCGAGGTATCATTAATGATTGCTGATATCGAGATTTGAACGATTTATCACCGTTTATGTGGGTTCTAAAACTCAATCGGGCCAATTCGGCTTTCCCGCATGATTCAATATTACTTCCAATCAATTCTTTCAAGAAATGTCGTTGAATAGTTTTCTTATCGCTGAATAATTCTTGTGATTTAGGTGTGGCTAAAATGGCGTCAACTTGGTTCAGTCGGATCAAACTCAACGAATGAAATAATCTCGGTCCTAATTTCTTCCGTAGAAATGTACATGTAGACGACAATGAAAGTAGATCATCATACGCTTTGGATTTGTTTTGAATATATGAGTAGGGTGGGTTATGTAGTAGAACTTTGACGTTATCTTTAGAATCAACGAGTGGTTCGTCCAAACATAAATAATGGAAGATTTTGTTTAGGATATCGTCCGGTAGGTCTTCTAAATGAATCACAGGTGGCAATTGCAACGATATGACTTCATTTATTGGTGAATCAGACATGGTGTGGGAAAAAAAAAGAAAACTAAAAAGCAATCATTAAACAAAAAAACAAAAAAATATTGTTTATCTAAATTTAGATCAACGGATTTCTCGTTAGCGCGAATTTTCTCGATCGAAATACAAAGAACCCATTTATTAAACAATATTAATATAAAAAATTAAAAAGATTTTTGTTTCTTTCCTTTTCTCAATTTATATTTACAAAAGATTAAAACACATCTACATAAATTAAACCTTGAAAGAAGAAAAAAACGATGTCATTAAAATAAAAAAAGATATATAAAAGTACAAAGTATTAAAGTAGTTAACCACCTTAAACTTTGAAACCTCTAGATCTTCTTCTACCTCTAGCTCTTTCGAATTTTCTACCTTTAGATAAGATTCTTGGAGCTTTACCTTTGTGTGGACCGAAACCAAAGTGTCTAACGGCTTCTCTGGAGTTTCTTGGACCTCTGACAATCAAGGTGTTTTGACCTTTTGGAGCTCTTAAAGCTAATTGATCTAAAGTAATGGCTTCACCACCATTCTTTAAGATTCTGTCTTTAGCACCAGCGGTGAATCTCAAAGCAGCAATAGTAGCTTTTGGGAATTCCAACAATCTGTTGTCATCAGTGATAGTACCAACAACGACAATGGTTTTGTCAGCAGAACCTTTTTGTTTCAAAGCTCTAGCAATTCTAGAAACAGAAACTGGTGGTCTGTTGATTTTAGACAAGAACAAAGATCTCAAGATAACTTTGTTGAATGGAGCATCAGTACGACCTAAAAAAAAACAAAAATGTTAGTATAAAAATTTTTATCCATATGGGAATTTCTGCTCAGAAGACGCACAATATCCACAGATAAAGTACTCGCAGAATGGTTTCATTTCAATGTGAACAATCCTTTTATATGCATACTTGTAGTGGTTAGCTACCCTCATCTCAGTTGAAAGAAATCTCATTTACAATATATTGATAGTCTCTCTACTATCGAAGTAAAATGATATTCACAAACTAGACGATTTTCTGCAGGACCATGAAACCAGTCAAATCATATACGTTATGATGACTATCTATATCTTCATATGGATGTTTCGAATCTAAAATTCAAAACTTGTTTGTCTTCTTTCAGGAAATTTTTTTTTGGAGGGAATTTTACATACGAGCCAAGAAGGAGTATAATTTGACTAATAATTTCAAGTAGACGTTATCAGATTTTGGAGCAGATCTGTGACTGTCTCTGGCATGTTGTTTGGTGGTGTGATCTCTACCCATTGTTGATGATTTCTTAGATGCTGATAGAAAAGGAAAGAGAAGAAAGTCCCAAAAAAAAAAAAAAATTGGTTAAAAGATTTAAAAAATTTTGATTAAAAACAAAAAGGGG